>JBCEWB010723246.1:2943-16968 GCA_039654565.1 Peronia peronii | reverse complement strand
GTGAAGTGGTAGCGGGCCTTCTCCTTCAGAAATGTAAGAGGACGGCACATTGACAAAAGAATAGAAATTTGTGCAATCAATTAACTAAACTTTTGTGGATAGTGCAAAGTGCACTAGATCTATACTTGGATTAAAGTAAAACTGTTCATTATGTTATGAATCTGGTTAGAATGTAAGAAATGCAGATCTAATTTACTGTGTCATATTTATATAGAATGAAACCTTAAGTTCACATGCGGATGTTTTATTGGTTTGTTATGTAACACAGAGCAATTCTAGGTAGAAACTATGGGTCGGTAAATTTCCCTGCTTTTCCCTGATTTTCCCTCCTTTTTGAGTCAGACATCTGTTGTTATGAGGGTAGGCAGGTCTGCATTGCATAAACTGTGCGAGTGACACCAGATTCTTGTAGTCAGTGACAAAAGCCTGGGCCAGGAGTGGGATGACATATGACATGTATGACACTGAGTCTGTGCTGGGTGTTGCTAGATATTGAGGAAATGAAGGCCGTAACATTTGAGACACAACACAATGAGATCAGATGCTGGTCAGACCAGGGGAACTGGAGAAATCAACGATTTTTTCAGCAGTGGGTGAATTTTTAATGCAATTTGTTTTTTTTGCACACACCTCAGCCATGTCCATTTAAGAATTATTTCAGAGTCAAATTTGCTGACTTGGATTGAGCAAAATCCAAAAATTGTATTTTTATGACGTGACCTAAGTGAGAACTTATATAAAGATCAACAAAATTAATCTGCAACAACAAGTCAGCCCCATCATCTTGCCTTAATTGACAATATCTCAACTTCCACTCAAGATAGAGCAAAGATTTTGTTACCAACAGAAAGGGAACTGAATAAACCATAAAAATAATCAATAACTGAATGTGTTCACAAACTGCTCAGCCCTGGATTTCATTGTGTTAGGTCTCAGTTGGGATAGACCTGAGATCTCATACAACCCACAGCGTCCAGGCTCAGATGGTCTGTCAGACAGAGAGACTGTAGCTGATGTTGACATAGTGATGGTGTATTTGGAGTTACACACTAGGCAGGTTTGACAGCTACCCCTTGGCTGGCCAGAAGTGAGAGAACTGGTGTCTGAAACGTGGGTTACAACTGTCCAGGGAGGCATGGGGTCACTATCTGTCTTACACCTGCTCAATGTCTTGTTATCCCCCCTTACCTGGATTGTTTCATCGCCTGCTTGTTGTATGTGCTGTAATCTGTTTGTCAGTGTGTTTGACTCCAAACCCCATGTCTGTGGTGGTAGAGAACTCAAAACTTTGTGTTTTTGGATTTGTCCTCAGACCTACTTGTGGGTGCTGAACACAGAGAAAGACTTTGAGAGGGCTTACAGTCTCAGAGTGGCCGGCGTGATGACCGACAGGGCCCAGCTACTCAGCACTTACCTGGAGCGCAGATATCCACGGAATGTCAACCCTGGCGATCACATCAAACAGCCTTGACTTCCATCACTGACCTTCTGACAGACTCTGCAAGGCAAAAATCAGGATCTGCGGTCCTTAGGAAATACTTAGATTTTGTGACGAGAGAAAACACCTGGATCGGTGAGGTGATATATTGTATAGTTTGTGAGAAGCCAAGTCAACGCTGATCAGAGCAAACACTTTGGTGATGTCAGGAGTCCAGTCTGTGCTGAGTGCAGGCAAAGTCGGTGTGAGTTGCTGGTCCAGCAGTGAGATGTAGGTCAGGGTCAGAGTGGACATTTGGTCTGACTCAAGCTGTGAGTGATTTCTGTCAGAGGCAAGTGGGGGTGGGGTGGGGGGGGGGGGGGTGATACACAGGGCAAGGCTGTGAGCATCAGGAGCAAGTGTGGATCAGTAGGAAAGGAATCGGTGGTGAAGTCAGGCCTGGTGACAGCCTGGTGATCTCCCCTGTCCCAGTCTGTATGTTATGTCAAGGGAGAGAATTTGCTGAGAGGTCCAGCACGTACAGGGACAGCTGATCTGCTGGGGTGAGATCTGAGATTTTGAAGGAGACAATTCTGTACTTACCTATGGTTTTATCTGAATGTTTTTGCCATATTTCCTAGTCTGAGATTGAAGGTAACAGCTTGTGTGTATCCACTAAAGGGGATCAGTGGATTTGTAGTTTTCCTGTACTCAGTCCCTGTCTCTGTGTCTGGCTGTCTGTCTGTCTGTCTATCTGTGTGTTTCCAGCTCTGAGGGACACTGTCTATGGCCCAGAGCTAAAAGTTAAAGCCAGAATGAGATTTTGAGATACAAACCAGACTGTTCATGTTTCTTTGCTTGATCCACAATTGATTGCTTTCGGCTGAGTGATGTCGTGGACAAATGATGACGGGTTTGGCCATGCCTGTCTCTTTTGTTACTCAACACTGGATGTCACAGTACGACACATGTTTGTTGTTAATGTCTGAATGACGTAAGGAAAGTTTTATGAATGATCTCTGAAAAAGTCTGTGGTCCTAAAAGTTTGGACTTTTGAGAAGCATCCGGAACAAAACATTTCAAATATTTTATTATTTATGTTAACCATGTTTTGTATCATTCATATCACGTAGTTCAAGGATGTTGCTTCAGCTTGTCAGCAGATGTGAAAGTGTAGTGGTGACATATGTCTTGTGCCGAGAACAAATGAGTCGGAAGTTGCTCCAGGCGATTTCGAAATACAGCCATTTTTAACTATTTTCTAACTCGGATATCACATTTTTTTTTTGTTCACAAGATGAAAATTTATCCTTTTTTAATCTGAAAAAGAAATAAATTTGGTATCTGCATCGCAACATACACATGCACACAGACACACACACACACACACGGTCCGCTGAATATGGAGGTTGTTGGACTGGCCCCAACTGGTGTGCAGAGGGGCAGGGATGAGCACAGACTGGCAGGGGTGGGCACAGACTGGCAGGGGTGGACACACACTGGCAGGGGTGGGCACAGACTGTCCCCCCTTGGCCTAGTGCTGGCCCACAACTTGTGTCAGCCAGACAGGATATGGTCTCACAGTGTAGGCTGTTTGTCCTGTCTCTCACAGCCCAGTCTGATGGTCAGCTTTGGTCTCAGGCTTACACTGTGCTGACTGACTGACTGACTGAATGACTGACTAGCCTACTGAATGACTGACTGACTAGCTGGCTGACTGACTGACAGGCTAATTGGCTGACTGACTGACTGGCTTGCTGACTGACTGATGGACTGACTGATTGACTGACTGACCGGCTAACTGACTGACTGACTGGAGGGACCAGTGGATCACTTAACCACAGTTCAAGTCCAGTATGCAATCACACCAGTCTGTTGTCTGATAGTACAAGATTTCCAGACTAGGATGTTTTGCTCAGATTGTTTGGACCATCTTTTGTTCCAGTAGATCCCTTTGGAACAGATTATTGTGTTAGATTTGTTTCTTTCATAGATGACCCCTGTACCTGGTCACTCAGATGTCCAGCATTGGGTGTGTCCCCTTGACCACTGTGTGTCTGCTGTCTGGGTCTGTTACTCTGTTGTAGGCAGGCAAAGTTTGTGACAGACCAAGAGTTTTTGTTATCAGAATAACTTCATGCTGAGCTGCTCCCACTGAAAACAAGATGGAAAGATTTGATTTCATTGTTGCATATTTCTATAGTTGTGGCTTTAGTTTTTAGTGCGCACATTTTATTATTGTCTGTTTGAGATGTACACATTTACTTACCATATTACGAGATTCCATAACGAGAACTGTTTTCTTGAAGAGCTCATCTTGATGGCCAATGAATGGATCAAATTATTTTACCGTTTATGTATTTTGAAAAGGACCACAATTATTGCTGCCAACTGAGAGATTTTGTACACACTTGGATTGTGTACTGTTTGAAGGTATTCTAATTTTCTTGTTCCCTACACCGTGTTGTTGTTGTTGTTGTTTGTTTAATTTTTCATGATTGACTATCCAAGCAAACAGCAAGAGTGAGGTATTTGGTCTTTACATGACTTGCTCAAAAGGGAGGTAATAGGATTGGTGAAAAACCCACTCCGTTGAAAGATTCACCAAGGACATGTTGGTGTGTCAGACAATTGGATGGCAACAAATTGCAGAAGAGCAGAAAGTATGGAGAAAGAGAGAGAGAAAGAGAATGAGAGGGAGAGGGAGAGAAAGCGAGAGAGGCGGGGGGAGGGGAGGGGGGGGGGGGGGTTCCAAGAGAGAAAATGTGAGACCTCGGGACCAAGAAATGGTTTATAGCTCATCTGCTAAACAGCTGCCTTGGTACACACAGATCTAGTCCGTGCCATCTGGTTCACTGGCAAAGGTACACATGTCCAAGCCAACCACTCCTTGCTCTGTCTACAGCTGTCAGTGTGAGAGACTGGCCTCTGACAGAACTGCCATACAACAGACGCGACACGATGAAATCAGGCGCTTGGCAGACTGAGGTCACTGGAGAAATTATGTTTTTCAACAGTGAATGAATTTTTAATGCAATTGTTTTTCTTCACAGAACCTTCTATATCAATCTGAAAATGAATTTTAGAGTAAAATTTACAGAAATACATTGCATAAAAGCCCAAAAACTGTAATTTAGTGGCATGGCCTAATAAGGGATTAATAAGGATTAACAAAAGCAATCGACCCATTTTCACACTAAATTCATTTGCAGCGACAGGTCACCCCCATTGTTTTTGATTGTCAATATCTCGACTTCTGCTTAAGGTAGAGCAATTTTTTTTTTCACACACACACACAGTTGACAGGAAGGGAAATGAATGATCTTCACAGTGATACCAATAGCTCCTTATGCTCAAAATTTGATGAGAGCCTGATTTCATCGTGTCACGTCTCATATTAGATACCACAAGTGAAAAATTCAGTTAAAATATATATATATAAAACTAAAATATTACTATGCTACTCACAGAGACAAAGAAAATAAACAAAAATTTATCAAAATCCATCAACAAACAACAAAGTTGTGAATTTTCAAAGTTTTATCGACTTAGAAACATTTTCCAGTACTCGCGCACCACATCAAAGGCCAACTTTGTGAGGTGATAACCTTAGCTCAATGAAGTACCAGAATAAACATGACTTATTGCCCTTTAAAATGATATTTTTGTGCGATTTTTCACGGCCTCATTGTTCAAGTTTAAAGAGAGGAGGGTTGACAAGTTCTCATGTTCATTCGACTGCAGGAAACATAAGAATTGTCCGTATGGGCTCTCAAACAAAATTCATCAATAAAATACTGATAAGCCATATCCATTTAAATGACACAGATAATCAAACAAAAAGATAAACCCTAAAGAAAATGTCTGTATTTCAAGCAAGCCAAACATCTGTGAGGAGAGTTAGGAGAAAGAAAAAAACAGGTTTTCTGACAGCTTTTGCTTTGTTTGAAATTTTTCCATGAACCCATAGCGAGCACTTGTGGTAGCGACTCATATTGTTTGTCTTAATAGACAGATATTGTAGTGCAATATTGTGTGCAGGGAAGATCAGCTGTGTGATAAATATTTTAAATATGGCGCTACATTTTCACTGAATAGCCAACTGTGCAATGCATAGATTATTAGACTGGTAGGGAGGTGAATCGTTCTATGTCACAGTACATGGATCTGTTTCTGAACTTTGGTCTGCTGACTCTTTGATGTTGAAATCCCATTCTCCTCACCTTTGACCTTTGAACCTTTGAAATCCATATCCCACACATCACAAACTCTGACCTGTCCAGTTTGTCAAGTTGAAATCCTCCTATGGTACCAGTTGTCAACAACTTAACTGTCAGATGTACTTAACTAAACCCCCTGTGATGTACATGCCAGTTAGAGCAATCTTAGCCAGCTCATCAACTCTCTGTCCTCACTTAAAAACCTGCATTTTTACACTTTTTTTGTTTTTTGGCCTTGTTTTTGGGCTTATTATGGCATTTGATTTTTTATTGCATATTTTTGTTCTGTATGTTTGAGGAGAATGTGTTACTTTGTCTTGTTAGGCTATAGTTAGTTTGATGTGACCAAATTCACCAACATTTCACTGCCGTCGTTGGTCTGCACTGTATCCAGGACATAACCTCATTAGTGCGGCCGACATGCCAGCCAGGATATCTGCTGTCCCTGCCATCTTTCTGGAGAGAAAATTTGCCTACAATTTTGCCTTTCAAAGCTGAACTGTATGAGTATTTCATGTGCTCAATTCTCTGCTGCTCTCTCTCCATTTTTTGCAATTTGAGAAAATTGATGTTTTATGTTCAGCAACTGTTTTTGCACATAGGAGATAGGACAAACTGATTGTCAAAATCTATCTGTTTGGGCAAGTGATCGGTGAAATAATTACAATATATGGTAGACTTACTATGACATATATTGTCTCCAAATAGCCCGAAAGTGGAGATAGGGCCAGAAAGACTGAGCTTGTGATTTGGTTAGATAGACAAGAGAGTGGGTCACATTAGGTCCAGCAGGTTTTAGAGGATTAGACTTGACCAGTATTGTAGGAGTTTATAACTCAGTTTGTACATTCTGTCCACATATAAGTGGACCTGGCATTGTTTTCTCATCCCACTATACTCAGTTTGTGGCTGGTCAGAGATGGGATGAAAACCTGGGGCATAATTGTAGCATTGAGTCATGCATTGTAGTATTTGATGTGTAGAAGAAAATGTTTCATTTATTCCAGTTGTATTTTAGCAACTGCTTATAGTTTGATTACGATGACCTTTTGAGTTCACACTGAAATTGTTCAGTTCTACATTGTTCATTCCAGGGCAAGTTTGACATTTTGTTCCATTGACTGTGTTCATTTGATTCACATTTTTGTACTGCCCCCACCCCCCAACAGTTAGTAATGTAGGATATCCATACATCTGGGAGACTGCACTCTCCCCCATCCCCCTCAAGATTGTGATAGTTTGATAATACCATATCACACAGATCTCTCACTATTGTCTCCCTTGTCAAACTTTGTTGGGCTTTCACTGATGATGCAGAACTTTGTCCATTAACCAGGACTAAATGACACTCTCATCACTCGCATTTCATAGTCCTGACCTTTTGGATGAGTTTTATCTGTCAAGTTTGATCATTTTATTTTTATGTTAATCTTTTTTTTTTTTTTTTAATTTTAACTTTTTGTGTCATCCAGACAGTTGTACATATATTTATTTTACATTATATTTATATGCATATGGATCTGTGTGTATTTGTTGTCCTATTTATTGTAAAGCGCTTAGCACCTGCAGTGTACGGGGATAAGCGCTATGTACATATACATGCTCGCTATTATTATATATTATAAATTATGATCTATTCCATTGAATTGAAACATATCAGCCAGAGACATGCACACACCGGATGTTTGACACTGTGGGTGCAGTCAGGTTTGCTCATGGTCAACAGTGTACATGTAGTATTTGTTAATACACGTATCTCAGCGCTCACACAGTGCAAGAGTTAACCTGTGTCCCAACATGTTAACTGTAGTAGTGTGGATCAGTTTCTCTGCAGGCAACTGATACATTATGTCAGTGTCCTGAGAAGTCCGCTTAAATCCAAAATTTGAGGACTTTGATTTTCTTTCCTTCCCTTTCAAGGTGAAATAAAAATATCTTCTGTGACATCATCTTAAGTGAAACTGATCAATAGAAATGCAAAACAAAATCTGCAAAGATCCCACGTAAAACTTCCTGTTTATAATTTGACGTCAGTTTTTACTCTGTGGTGGAAAAAGTAGTCCAACTGACATGAGTGGGTGGTTTGCGACGCTGATGATTTGTTGTCATATGCCAGACCCCAGCAGCCTAACTGCACCGCTAGCTCATTGTGAACTGTGTATTGACCAGCCTGTCTCCGGAAGTCAAATGTGGCACTCAAGTTGTTTTTATATGAAAATATCATGAGCACATCTTGCCAGCGACCCAAGTCAGTCGGTCTCCTCCTCTCAAACATTGGCTGAGGTGGTGTAGCCGTGATGTGCCAGATTTTGCTGGAGGTTTGACAAATCCTTGGATTTATTGCCAGGTGTCAGGAAAGTTTGGCCATTGTGTCACACTTGACATGATCATTGCCAAATGACACACAACACAATGAAATCAGGCGCTCGACCAGAAATATCACAATTTTTCAGCAGTGAATGAATTTTTAATGCAAAATATTTTTGTGCAAAAACTCTTCTGTGCCTATTTTTAACGGTAATTTACAGTTAAATTTGCTGTATATTGAGTAAAAGTCTCAAATTTGTAATTTAGTAACGTGACTTAAACGAGGATTAAGGAGGATTTACAAACTTGATCAGCCATTATTTCACTAACAGTTGCATCAGTAGGTGACCAAATTGTCTTCAACTGCAATTATCTCGTCTTCTAATCAAGGTAGAATAAAGATTTTTCCACTACAAAAAAGGAAACGAATAAGCTCTACAGTGATATCAATAACTCTTTATGCTAGAAAATTGACGAGCGCCTAATTTCATCGTGTTGTCTATCAAATTTATTCAGATACCTGATGTTTGTGTCACACAAGAAATCCAAATGTTGCAAGAGCCAAGTTTTTATTTTGAAAGGTGCACAATGGGTTCACTAGCAAACGAAGGTCACAGAATGATTGGGGCCAAACTTTGGGCTGTAGAACTACAAGACATAGGTATTTCTCATACATGTATGTGTGTCACATTAGGCAAATTTGGCTGTGCTGAGAACTGTGATAGATGGACAGATCACACTTTGTTCAATGTATGTGTGGCGTATGTGATGTGTTTTCTATCGTACATTTGTAGTACATGTACTTTGTGTATGTAATTAGTTTGTAATGAAATGTCCATTTGCTTGTTGAATGTAACAATTGTTTGAAAGCAGAAGGAGAGCCTGCAGATGTAAGATACGATCGTACAATCACATACAGTCCTACAGAACATTCTGGGTTGGACATTGTGAGGTTTTTCCACTGCCTGACGACAAGTGTCTCGGGCCCAGAGCAAATGAGTCGGAAGTTGCTCCAGGCGATTTTGAGCTACAGCCGTTTTTAACTGTTTTCCGACTCAACTACCAAAACTTTTTTTCTCGAAAGGCACACTTAACCTTTGGTGTCTGAGTCGGAAGGTAGTTAAAAATGGCCGTAACTCGAAATCGCCTGGCGTGACTTCCAACTCATTTGCCCTGAACACAAGACAAATGTCCTCAGACTAACTGTGGCTTCTGTGAGTCAGTGAGTCTTGAATGATGCGACTCCTTGACCCACAGAGACTGGCCACAGTATCAGCTTGTCTGGCTGTTAGACTCACGGTATCTGGTACAGGCGCACGGCAGGGAGTGGGTGCCAGGAGCACAGGTTGGCCTGCAAGGCCAGGAGATTGAACTGTGGTTATGTTAGTTATGCTGTATGTACGACTGGTTTTGCAATGTCCTTCCTACATTTGTAGTTATATGTTGTGAAATTCACATGGCCATCAACTTTGGGAACACAATACCATGTTGTTTACGCATATTGTACATCCATAAGGTTATGCACAGCTGAGCTCAATGACATTGATATCCTAACCTTTTCCCTCCATTGACTGGAATGGAATGTTCTGTGATGTGCCACATGTATATGCACTTCGTCTTGTAGTTATAGAACAAAATATTCTGTTTATTGATCATGTTAAAACCTGTATATTCCTTGCTGTGTTTGGTTTCCCAGGGTAAGACTGTTGGCTGTCGGGCCGTGCATGCAGATGAACAAACTACACAGCGAGATGTGTAAGAAAAAAGTCCTTGACCTTGTACCAGCTTTGATGCTGGCTTGTGTCATCTCCATGTCGCTAGTACTGTGTGTCATTGAAGTGATTTTTTTGTTGTTTGTAAGTGTATGCAGCTTTCCAATCCTAAGAGAGTAGAATTATCTTAGCTAAGTGGCTGCCCTGTTTTTGGTGGGAAAAATGTTTATTGATAGAAATTTGGAATTTGGAAATGCCCAGACAGTGGCATCTTTGCCTACTATTCATCTGATTTTTAACTGCAAAGGGGTCTGTAATGTGTGTAATGTATACATGGGACCTCCAGAATAAATTCGCCTGTATAGAATAGTTTTATAGAAGGGAAAATGAGCAGCTTATACGTCATCATCCCAGAGTTAAATTGTCATAATTGCAACAGTTTTATGCTGTAGACAGAACAATCTAATTCTGGCTGAGGTGATGACATGTGGAGAGCTTGACTGGTTTTTGTCTGTCTCAGTCTTGATAAGACAGAAAGTCACATACATTTCTCATTTCTTAGTGTGTAACTTTGGAAAGTTGTGCGTATTTTTCAATGTGTAACTTTGGAAAAATTCGAGTGATCTGCATTTGTGATGGTTAAAAACCCACGGAGAGGACACAAGTGAGCACAAAGCTTTGCACAGCCTGTGTTTGTGTTCACTCTGTGTAGTCACTGGACATGTTGGCTGTCCAGGCTCTTTTCCTTTCTTTTTGTAATGCATTTGTCTATTCTTCATTATTTCGTTCTTGAACTTTACCTCTTAACTTAGTTTTGATGTCAGGGTCTTGTGGGGAAAATGTCTGACAAATTCATTTTCATCCTTTTCTTATTTTTTTGCTATTTATCAATAAAACAATCTGAAATGTCCTTGGCACGAAGTGCATCACCGGTGGTCTGGTTCACATTCTGTTTGTTGTTTGGAGTTGTTTTTCATTGTTTGGAATTTGTTAGTTTTCTTTGTTTGGAATTGTTTTTTCTTGTTTGGAATTCTTTTTCTTTGTTTGGAATTGTTTTTCATTGTTTTTCTTTGAAATTGTTTTTCATTGTTTTTCTTTGTTTGGAATTGTTTGTATTTGGAACAGTTTTTCAGTTTGGAATTTTTCTCCTTCTTTTTTTGTCTTTTACTTTTGTCTATGAGTTGTTTTTCTTGAAGTACAAGCCATACAAAGTGCCATACAAAAACCCAGGCAGATTTTGACAACATGGGTTTTTAATTCAATTTCCAAAATAGAGAACAGGCATGTGTAAAACAACTGCGACATCTCCAGCCACACAAATGTCTGATGAACTACAAATGGTTTCAAGATGGGGGGGAAAAAAATAAATTGGGCAGGTTTTCAAAATTTACATTTACAAACATAAAAACAACTTTGCTACACTCTGTCCTCGGCTTTTGCTCTTTTTGGTTGTACACTGTCCAGTTCAAAGTCAATCCGACAGAGACATCAGCAAGGCCAGGCTAAGAACCATCAGTTGACCTTGACAACTTACTTTTGATTTGACTGACTTGGCAGCTTGGGACTGTCATGCAGCAAACACTGACATAGATGTGGAGGTCGTCAGTATCTTACTGGCTGACACCACCACAAATCTGTCCTCTTCTGACAGAGCGTCGTATTTTATCTAGATCACATCAGGTTTTTGTAAGATTCAAATTCTCAATGTCACGATACATCTTTTGTTCTTGGTCTGTTTGAAAATAATGATTATGTAAACTTTTTGCATGTACAGATTGTTACTGACTGAAATGTTTTTTTTTTTTCGCTCTCCTATAAAATTGGATTTCCTGCACAGGCTCTGCAGTCTTTTGTCAGAGGAAGACAGAAAACAATGTAGTCTGAATGTGTGACTTAATACATGCCTGCTTGACCAAATGCTGTTTTAGACTGTTGGTAATCAATTATAGACAACAAAAATGCCATCTCTCAACAGTTTCAAATGTTAAATTTCAAAACATCTTTCACATAACAATGTATGGTCGTGAGGTTGCTCCCCCTTCCCCTAAAGGAACTAAAAAAAATAAATAAAAAGCAGAGGGTGGAATGAAACACATAGATCTAACTCCTCACAAACAAAAAACAAGTTCTGTCCATAAACAATCCAACATGCCACATTCCAGTCCTGGACTGTCCAATTTGTAAAATACAAGTTCATCTGTTTTGCTCCTTGTTTTAACAAAGTACATCCTCAGGACTAAACGTTCAATTATTGTCACAAAGAACAAATTCAGTACTGTAATCATCTCAAAATTTTCCAGTTTTCTCCTCCACACATTGCCAAACATCACCCACGGAGACAGGTCGTCTGGACACACATCAGATCCTCCACAACATAATACAAGTTCACACGTACTTAGCGAGTCAGTCAAGTGTCCACCAGTCCTACAGTCTGTCCTGTCCTGGCTGATGTCAGACAGATCAATTGACAAAACAAGACAGAAAAACAAACAGGTAAAACTATGAAGACAAACAGTCAACCCACTCGACTCATGTATAAAATCCCTGACTTTGTCCACCTGAGATGTACACAGGCCACAACTTGACCAGGTAGGCTAACAGTTTACATACACAGGCCACAACTTGACCAGGTAGGCTAACAGTTTACATACACAGGCCACAACTTGACCAGGTAGGCTAACATTGTGTTTGAAATGAACAAAATGTCAAAGTTGACCTGTGATAAAGTGAGAGTCGCCACTCCTTTCACTACATGTTTATCTACCAAAAACAGCTCAGGGATATCTCAGCCTTTGACCATAGACAATCCAACACATGCTTGTCTCAGTCTATCTGTTTTTTTCTTTTTCCATTTCCCAAACCAAAAAGTCTGTTGGACAAACCATGCACGATTCTCAGACATTTCAGGTGATACACAAAAACTGACTCTATCAAAAACACCAACTTACAGAAATATGAATTACATTATCTGTGACACCCTCAGTGAGTTTATAAACAAATTTGTCTGCTTTCCTGTCCCTGACTTTCTGCCAATGGCTGTACTGAGCACATCAATCTGTGTTTGAGTCCGCACATATGGTTGTAGGTCAGACTAAAATCAGAGATGGAAATTCCCACAAAACAGAACACAAAAAATGGAGAGTCACTTTTAGATGGAACAATTGTGCATGTCATTAATGCCCTCAGTTAGACCCAGATTCCCCCAGGTCTGAGAGAGCACTGAGGCAGCTGACTGGGGTTGACCTTTCACCTCTGACAACTTCTCACCAAGGCTGTTGCTCATCTGTTGATTTGACAGATTTGTTGCCAGGATTGTCCTTGTAAGGAATGACATGGTGCACAATCTGAGGACATGAACTAAAAAAAACATCTGGGGAATTCCCGTCCCAATCTACAGTTTTTGTCACCCAAGAGACCCCCCCCCCCCTCCCCTCCCCCTCCAGATGGCCAAATAAATGATCCACTACAGACACGCCAAACATCCATCACTCTGTGGGACCAAAGAACTTGACAGAGCGGTCCATGCTGACGGAGGCTATGAAGGTGGAGTTGTGACCAAACCTGACGCCAGTGGCCGCTGCGGTGTGGTCGTTGAAAGTGGCCAGTTCACTCCACTGTTTACACAGGTACACCCTGCAGATGGAGCAATGGACAAAACATCAAGATGATGGACATCACAATTGAATTATCAAAAGCAAAAATAAAGTTTTCCTGTATCACTGCTAGCAGATTCTCCCTACACACATGTACATGGCTTCATTCCTTGAACTCATCGGGGAATCAAGAAAAATGTTGAGACTGAACTATGGACACGAGGGGGGGGTGCAAGACCTCCCACAGTACCCAATCTCTGCTCCCCTAGACAGTGAGAGAGAGAGAGAGATGAATACATACTATAAAGATATTAATTTGGAACAGAGAGCTTTGAAGCGTCCGTAAATTTCAAGTAACATGTTCATGTTATTCATCTTCAACTGAAGACGACTTCTGGAGTGACTGAATGCGTCAAATCATTTGAATGTAATCATTTTCATTTTTGATTCTGCCAAGAATTTTCTGACAGAACTCATCTCACCTGACCACTGTTCTCCCTCAGCTGACCACTGTTCTCCCTCACCTGACCACTGTTCTCCCTCACCTGACCACTGCTCTCCCTCACCTGACCACTGCTCTCCCTCACCTGACCACTGTTCTCCCTCACCTGACCACTGTTCTCCCTCACCTGACCACTGCTCTCCCTCACCTGACCACTGTTCTCCACGGAGCATTTCAAAAAAACATTTCAGCAAAATCCTAGCTCTCAGGATAAACCAGACAGTTCTGTAGATATGACTGAAAAGAAATAATCGAGCACTGTGACCAAACCTGA
>JBCEWB010723136.1:0-16969 GCA_039654565.1 Peronia peronii | reverse complement strand
ATAGATATAGATACATATCCAGTTACTTTTGCCCTTGTGACATGCATTATTTCATTTCATATGCATAATTAGTTCTATCACAGTGCCTCCTTATCATGAGTTGTTTATGTGAGGTATGACCCTGCAGTTTAGTTGGTAAACAAGTCAAGTCGCTTAATGTTTAGCTATTTTCAGTAGCATAGCATTACGATCATGTGCTGTGTCATAGGCTATATACTTTCTCCATGCCGGATGTTCCTGATACATGTGTTCACATGTAAAGAAAACATTTTCTTTAATGGTAATAAAGAGAAATCAAAACGTGAATTCCCTGTAGTTTCGCCCCGTTGCCTTGCACCCCCTTCCTCTCCCCTCCTCCCCCCCTCCCCCCCCTCCCCCTCCCCTCCCCCCCCCTCAACTCGTTCAGCGAAACTAATGTCATGTCAAGGATGTGTAAACAACTTTTATGAGACGGTCATCTGTTATGTAATAACATCCGCCATAAAGTGGGGAATTCCTTATATAAGTGCAAGGACATTTTGGGGGGTCTTGAAATGTGAGGGAGAGGAGAGGCCAGCTTTTTTTTTGTTTGTTTGTTTATCTGTTTGTTTGCAGTTGACCTAGATATGGTAAAAATTTGATAGTTAAGGCAAGCGTTAGGTGATGACGTTTTTATAGTTTTTATTGAGACAGGTAGGCCGACATTTTATGGAGAGAAGCAGTAGTGATGCACGCACTTCTCATGGGCGGAACACTAGATCTCCTCAAGCACACCTATTCTCATTGGTGCAAAGTTCAGAATGGCCAGGAAAACACTCGTTCGGCATTGTCTGAGTGAAAGCAATTAATGACTCCGTACTGTCCACTATTCACAATGTTACCACATACTGCAAGATACTGTTGATTGAAAGGAAGACGTTCAAAGTAATCAGCCATGGAACATATTATTACTTTCTTCCTATTTTCGATTATTCGAGCCTGAAAATAAACTCTTATGAAAACTAGTTGTTATTGTTCCATTGAGGGAGGAATCTTCAATAAAACGTCCCGCATGCTACAGTGGTTTTAGAATATTGATAGATTGCCTTGACATCCAAATTGTAACTGTGCAATATGGTTGGCATACATTTACACACTACAGTTCTGGGTGTCCTTGTCTGCGTCCTATCTCCTGTTTCAAAGATACGCTTGCTTGGTTTATTTCGTCTTTCAACCTCCTTCCTGGTGGTTATCTCGAATTCAAAGATACGCGTTAGTGCGAACAGTGGAACAAACATGGCCCAATTTAAATCACATAATTGCCACGTGTTACGTGTGGTATTAAAGTTGCAATGAGAAGAGACATCAGGGCTCAGGGTGATAACGATTTGTGTAGTCTGTTTGTGTTGGGGTTTAACATCAGCATGGTCACGGCTATACTGTGCCAAACACGGCAAGAAATGTTTACACGTCAAGAACAATGGGGCAGAAGACAAGAACAAGGACAGAGAGAAAAGAGATGTCATCCCTGGAACGTCGAGGATTGCATTCCATGGGAGACATCCCACCGATGGCGGCCTTTCACCGCTCTCAGCTGGGAGCAAAGAACCTATTTATATACCCCGAACCCCAGGAGAAACTATCGGATGATGAATAGGGCTTACCATAATTAGGTATCATGTCAAATGAAACGAACTTTTAAAGTAAATCTTTGAAACGAAGCTATCACAAATTCTAAAAATTAAAAAAAAATTGTATGAAATAGGAAAATAAGTATCTCAACCTAGCTAATCTAAAAACGTTGCAGAGAACAGCCTTTCATGTTTTACACTTAAATTAGATATGAAAATGTTCACCATACGACCAATTTCCACAGCTCTATTAAACTACTATTGGAAGTAAACTCAGACTGAAAGGCCTAGACTAGATAGTCTGATGTGTGAGCTGTTGGTCACCTGCACTATCTGTTTTTCGGTCCCATACAGTTTTGATATATCCCTTAACATAAATGAATTGTGTTTTCGTGCTTAGAAACAGACTAGAAGGTTGCAGTTGATTCGGCACAATTATGAAATACTTTGGTCAGCCAACCGACACTGATTGTCACCTTCATACATAAAAGGAAGAATAAAGAGATCCTATCAGACTCCTCAACAGCTAATTAAAATGTGCTCTGTCCTGTGCACCATGCCCCTTTCCCAAAGTTGTGTCTCATGCTTAACTCTAAAGGATTCAACGGAACACTAGCCGATCTCGTTACACGAATGTTTGAATGATGTTTCGAAAGGAATGCAAACGCAAAAAAAACATAAGAAGAAAAGAAAATGTTCTCCAGTTTCATTAAGACGTTACCAGTGGCAAATTCATACAGTGTGGCATGTCTTCCTTCGTTGCCTACTCCTCTCCCCACCGCCACCCCCGTCCCGTTTCCCTTCCTCCTTCCTTGTTCAAAGATTTTGTTATTGGGTGGAGGGGGGAGGAGAGGGAGGGGACCGGGGGAGGACAGAGGACAACAGAACAGGCTAAGTCATAAACTTATATTAGGTGAATCCACCTTTTTTTTTTCAGCCTCCCTTCTTCCATACCCCTTCTCTTGTCATAATCTCAACAGCAGAATTACCCCTTGATATGCATTGATTTGAAATGGGAAACTGTTCAATCCCCCCCCCCTCCCCACACACACACATAGATACACACATGCTTCTTTTCCCTCAATTCAAGGTCCACCTATCATTTATAATGTGAAACAAGGAAGACACGCAGCGCAGTTTATTTTGTGCCTCCTATTCATGTAGCTACATGTTGCAATGACACTAAAGAAAGGTTGCACGGCATTTCAACCAAGAATATTATTTCTCATTTGTATTGGGGCTGTGTTATTGCATGTAAAAATTTGTCTTATGGCATGTAGCATGAAGAAAGAACAGTTTTATCATTCATTTTCATTTTCCACTTAATATCAGATAAATGTTGTAGTGTGGCATAAAGGCAAAACAAAACTTTCTTACTGGAAATAGCCTATATTCCACATGGAATTTGATAACTGGGCATAGTAATTCTTCAGCTAATTTGAGTGATTGAAGATGGGCTGAATCAATTGTTTCTTTTCTTTTTTTTTTAATAAAGAAATGGCTTACTTTGTTATACCAAATGGGCTGATTGACCCGCCTCTCTACCGCAAGCTGATGTGCCATTTAGAACTGGACGTTTGTGTCCTTCAGATATACTACCATTGCTAGACTTGCTTATCATTTTGCTCCATGGCGTTAATTCTTGCAAACGATAGTGTAGGACGATAAATAGTAAATGTGCTAAATGTAGTTAGTGGCAAATCACGATACGTAAAATAACTGCAATAGATAATTGTCATCTATACGTCTGTAAAGTTTGTTTGGTCATAAAATCAAAGAGTCCAGTGTAAAATTAGCATTGGGATTTGGTAATGGTGGCATACGTTTTAGTAGACAGGAGGTATGAATTGGATAAAGCGTTTATTGGTATAAACATCCAAACCCAGATTTTATAATATTTCCAAATGTTTGTCCCTTTTTGTTTATACAGATAAGAAATTATATTTTGTCAGATTAAAACTTCAGTATATCGATTGGGCAGGCAGAAACGCTGGCTTATAGAAAATGAGCAGTTGACACTGGCAGACCTACATGCCATACAATCGTGCAAGAAAAGCGGGAAATAATGATAATGCCAGAAAGAAATGTATGTCCTAGTTCAGAGATGATCATTTGAGGATACAGTGGCTCTTTTCTGTCACCATTTCAGTCATAACTTTTTCTTCTGCTTTCTGACACGGAACTGAAATAAACTGCTGTCCTTGCTGATCATATTTCCATTGTGGTACAAATACCGGTACTGAGAGTTTCTACTGAAGACATCCAGTCCACTGGAATCAATCGAATAATCATTTTCACAAAGGTATGATATATCTCTCAGTGGAATCTCTCAGTGCTCAGTCAGCAGTAACGAAGGTCTCGTTAATTACTTAAACATTATCAGTTACTTACATTTAAGTAAGTTCTTTGAGGGGAGGAGAGACTTAATGCCTCTGTTTACATTGTGGAACAGGCTCTACTGAAAGCAATTTAGGCAAGTTTGAGTCATTTTCATTATTGCAGTCATGGTAATTGGGAGGGCAGAAAGAAAGATGAATTAACTTTTTTGGTGCATGTTAATTTAAAATACTCAATACTTTGCATCAATTTTTGCAAGCTGAGTTCAGCCGCCACGATGCCAAGCTTTTCACTAAATGGAAATTCAGAATGACCCCACTGAGAATGAAGGACTGGCACTGCTCTACCTTATGTCATGAAGATACTCTAACACATACACATAGTAATCTGGTAGCAGGCGAGTGAAAACGTCGAAGTTATTTGCTGCATAGACTAGGTCTAGGGCGGGCTGTATTCTCTGTCATCGTCTTGCCAAGCATATAAGTCTGTGTCCCTTGAGACATACCAGAGGTCAGCAGGTCACATAGTGGTCATTACTCTAGCAAGGCACTAAAATATGGGTTACCTACCTCTGGGCAATAACGTCGTAAGCATAAAGGTGTACTCATACTATACTATTAGCACAAAGTCTGCATTTGTTTTAATTTTGCCTTCCCTTTCTTATTTCTTAAACTTCATTATAGCCAGTTTCTTCTCAGTATCAGTAGTCCCTGTCTTTAGATTACTATTTTCTTTGTATTTGTTATATTTGTCGTTGCGCAAGTAAGAAACTGCTCTCTTAGGTGCATAATTTGCTATTTTACCATTTAAGTTGAAAGTTGTACACATAAATAGCCGTTTTTCCATCATTTTTCAGTTTTTGACCCTATGTCTTTTTTTCCCACAGAATTTAGATAAGTTAACAATAAAATTCTGAAGGTCTTTTCAATAATAAAACAAACATTTATTTTTGACATATTTTGCCATGGAATCACCCGAGTAAGGCAACCTTTTCAGAATTTGCCGAGTAAGTTTTTTTTTAAAGGTAATTTGGGACAATTTTAAAATGAAAAACTGGTGGGGGGGGGGGAGGGGATAAGACCAAGTGAGTTCTTCAAAGAAGCGAACATTTTTTGCTCATATGATGTTCCCATCAGCGCGAAATTCAGAATTCTATGTTCAATATTTTTCAGATTGTGTTTCACTGTCTCATTTAATTTGCTTTTCTAGACAATGTTACATACATAGACTTTCAACAATAAACAAAAGAGGACTATCTCAACTTTAAGGGCATGCCCAGTTTGGTGAAAATAAATTTTTGGGATAGAAATTGGAATCTGGAAAATTTGCCTTGCCTGGGTAGCCATTTCTCCGCCTCCCTTCATCCGATTTTTATCTGCCAAGAGAGTTCATTAAAGTGTGTGACATACACACGGGACCTCTGCGAGCCCAAGTGTCTGGTTAACCTACTCAAAAGGTCAGTGAACTGAGAGATTGTCGGTTCAAATCTTTTCCATCGTCCGGCAGGATTTAAATCGGCAATATTTTCACGAAGAAACAGAAGCCTATTCCTTTGACCTCAGCACTGTCCTTTTTTAAAAATATATTTGTCATTTTCATTTTTTAATGGAAGTTTGAGGCTGACTTTTAACCTGGCAAGTAATTATATATTATGTCCATCAACCGCTGACCAAGATAGTGCGTTTTTGCATCCATTCTGTATTGGCCTAAATGAATAAGACTACAGGAATAGTTATTGTAATCCAGGATATTGTCCTGAGCAGTCGTTCTGTCCGCTGCCGTTGCTAATGCCTGAGTTTATAGGCCTACAGGTATGAAGCTGTAACTTGCTCCATTCTAAGAGTGATATAATGTATTCTGTGTTATACCAATTACATAGTAACTCTATGAGTCTGTACCAAAAGGAGTCATATAAGACCTCGCCCTCCGCTCACTAACTTATAAATGGCCGTTCAAGATCATCGACCCATCATGACTCACAACGTCTTCGCTCGGTCTATGATAGCATTTGTTGTTCCATCGACGGATAAATATTTGAGTTTTCTGATTTAAGTTATCATTTGATTGGTTTTGATCGTCATTCACATGTAGAGTCTCATCGCGTTGTTATCCACCAAAGAATATCTTTATTTGTGACATTTCGTTTCACCACTCTCTTTACTTTATATGTAGCGTTGCCTGTAATGTGCCTGCATCACTGCGGGAACGAATTCAAATTCGGGAGTTTTGAGTAATAATAGCAATAATAATAAGATCAGCTTTGACAGTCTCTATGGCTGATCGTTTTGCTTTCTTCCTGCCCCTTCTAGTGTTTCCATCCCATATTCGAGTGTCCTATCTGTCACATGAAATTTACAGAAAGAGAGGGAGAGAAAAAAAAAAGAGAAATCATAAGACAGACAGAAGGACGACGGATACACACATACACACTCACACACACACACGCACAGAGGAGTAAGAGAGAAGTGTTAGGGAAATGGTGGTTGCATTGAATGGCAAGTATGATACGTGTGTCGATAATGTCTTATAGTTCTGACTGAGATAGCTGTCCGTCATCCAAAATGTCATAATGAAAGAGAAATGAAAATGTGTCATTATTAAAGAAAAAAAAAACAGACCCCAGATATCATAAAAGCCATACCACCATTGCCACTCAACTTTCATTCTCCTTTTTGTCAGATTGCGGTATTCATCAGCGATGGAAATCTTTTTGCATAAATATGCGCTACAGCCTTCTCATTGATTTGTATATCTTAGTTTTGGTACTGTAAAGAAAATCTCTATCACGCAGACAATCTAGATCCCTAGGTCATGAAGAAAGACTGGCTTTACTTACAGAATGCACACTTACCACGTTGTTGAGAACAGCCTGCCTTAGGTTGTAGGACAGAAAATCCAGACTATTGGTGTAAGATCGGAAGATCTTAAGCCAAGAATAAGATCCAGAAAGAGCAACTCTGGAAAATTTATCTACGTCATTTGGAGTGGAATCTATCTCGAACTGAAGGGGAAAGAAGACGCTGGGAAAAAGGCAAGCAAAGAATTTATTATTTGTCTATAGGCCAATCTATCTGCCGTTATGTCGCGAGTCAATCTTATATTTTCTGACTCACATCGGCAGACCCGGACGTCCTGGTAAACCCAGGGTTGCAGGTTTAAAGTACGGTCAAAGCTTCGTTTTTTATGCGTTGTGTTTGAGTAACTTCCCCAATAACACACAACATAGCAACAAAATGCTTACGTTTTGTTTTATCTGGGTAGAATTTGTCATTTCTTGAACATAAATGAAGATCATTAGTGAAACACTGGTTCTCTAGCCATTTCTGCTGATACTTTTAAAATGCAAAAGGCTTAAACGTCTTTTTTTTTCAGTGTCTCCCATCCTTTTTTTTAACAATAAAATATATCCACTGAAAACTACTTGGCCTGATTGACGAAATGCTCAAGATCGTGCACAAATTCATAGCCTCTTTAAATTGCAATATAATTTATTTACAACCTGTCTTGGCGTTAAAATGCAGTCAGGTTATGTCGTAGTTATATAGTAGTTTACAATATGTGATAGATATGGGTGGCGCACAAAAAGAAGGACAAAAATAAAGACTCATATTTTCGAAACAAAATAATTATTTCTTTTTCTTTTTTTTCAGGCAAGTTGCAGAGCAGACCTGTAACTTTTATCTGATACTAAGATAGACTACTGCGAGCATTTTGCAGTGGAAGAGAGGACAAAGATTTTTTAGCTGTATTTTACAACAAATTCACGGACTCATGTTCACAGCCAATTTCGACGCCAATACCTTGGGAAGAAAATTCCCCACCGCTTGCGGACTGACTGTTCCAACCCATTCCTGACGTCTTGAACACGAGCCCGTGTCCTCAGTGTGAATTTTAGGCCACTATGGTCTTTGTTCTTGTTAACTACTCGTCCAGTGTCTCTAAACATTTCTACCATACGTGTGATCGTAACTATGCCGGTAGGAAATATTTTGTTCGAATACAGTGCCACAATCTTCTTCGTCCTCGTTTCCACCGAAAAATGCTTACAGTAGTTCATCCTAACATCAGATAAAAGTTACAGGTTGCTATGCAACCCACCTGAAAAAGAAAAGCAAATAATAATTTGTCTGGAAAATATGAGTCTTTATTTTGCCCCTCTTTGTGCGCCACCCTATAATGGTCTATGATGTATGAGTCAGAAAATCATAGTCCTTCAGATGTCTATAGTTTGTGATTTCGTGATATTTGTCTGAATGTCTCGTTCGTTTTCAGTGGATTATTTTGATACATTCGTGCCTTGTCTCCCATTTATTTATATCTCATCCTCTGGCATGAGTTTGTGTTAGATGTTAAGCCTTTCAGTCTGGCTCTTGCATCATCCAACATGGGCTTCCATATAAATACTGTTTTCGCCTTCAGCCACTCAAAAAAGTTCAAAATCTATGGTGGGTAAGTTTTTGTTTTGTTTCGTTTGTTTTATTTCACTGTCTATGTTAGACATCATAGAACAGGAACATGACAATTTCACATCATATAGACATTTGTGGTTAGAAAGCAGACCAATGAACAGAGTCGCCATATTACTAAGGCAAAAATATTTATTGATAGAAGCAGGATAGCATTATTTTATAGAAGGGGGAAAAGTCGGATCGGCTTGTTACATAAATTGATGAAAAATTAAAGACATGCATAATAATATATTTCACATAGGCAATGTATTTACCATTACAGATGTGCTTATGTCACATTTCTGCATTGAAACTGTTGTGAACCGTCACCTTCTCTGTTTCAGTCAGTCCATTTTACTGGACACCAAGAGCTATAAAGTACATGATTTATGTAATCTTGTCTACTATTCTGGGCGGTCATTGTAGCAGCTTGATCAGACATCGCTCAAGAAAGTAACATATGAGACGGAATAGAGGCACTGATGAGTTTTACTAGATGATGAAAATGATATTGAGAGGTAAAATAATAATGGTCTCAGTCAGCCGGCTCAGCCAACCTGTTCTCCAGTGATATATGTAACATATGGCATTTATTCTTCTCACAACCATTCTCACTCCTCCCTTTCATGTTATTTTGATACGACTGATTTACAAAATCGGGTTTTGCTTTAAATGAATAAATAAATAAATAAATAAAAACATATTTTGGCGTTTTCTTCATCATTTTCTGAACATACGTTTTTTTTCTTTGGTTGTTTTTTCTTTAAGTTGACATATCCTCATTAAGATCATTATTTCATTTTTGAAATAAATGCGTTTGTGTATAGCAATTTTTCGTCCTTTCATGGCGACGTGATTTTTAGATTTCATGATTATGTTCGTGGAGTTTTTGGACGTGAATATGGTAATTGTTCCTGGCTGCCTTCTTACATTATTTTATTTTCAAAAATCGTAATGACAGCTTGGATTTGGGCAGTTTATGATAGCGTGTGGTTGCACATGATATGAAGACGGCATAGATGAGGGCAATCTCTAGAGAACTAAGGAAAAAGTATACGTTTGTCACTTAACTTGCATTGATCATTCTTTTTCATAGTGCTGATTTTTAAACAAATATATTAAAAAATACAGAGATATTTCGAGAATGTTTATTCAAAACAGGATTGGGTTCTCAACCAGACATATAGTACCTATTTAACAGATTGCTTTGTATGACGTACATTGAACATTAGCCAAATTTAGCTTCAATTTTGCAGTCGCTCTATGAGAGTGAAAAATTTGTCGATTTAAACCCCAAAATCAAATTCTGATGTCAAATTTTTGAACGTTAATATTTTTGGTGAGACAGGTTGTGAAACTTTCACTAGAAAGAAGAAAAAGAGAAGAGGAGAAGAAAGAAGGAAAGAAAGAAAGAAAATAAGAAGAGAAAAATATAACAATTGCATGCAATTTTATCTTTTATGTGGCTCTTAACGCGCTTGATCCACTCCAGATTATAGGGGTGACAAGTGGTCTTAAAATAGACAGCCATAGAAGAACCATATGCACTATGGCATGGCCCGCACGTCAAAGTCGGAGGTGGGATCTGGTGACAAAATATGAAGAAAGTAGCAATCAAATTCTGATGTCAGATCTTTGAAAGTTAATATTCTTGGTGAGACAAGTTGTGAAACTTTCACTAGAAAGAAGAAAAAGAAAAGAAGAGAAGAAAGAAAGAAACAATATAAGAAGAGAAAAATATAACAAATGCAGGCAATTTCATCTATTATGTTGTTCTTAACGCGCTTGATGCACTCCAGATTATAGGGGTGACAAATGATCTTAAAATAGAGAGCCATAGAAGAACCATATGCACTATGATATGGCCCTGCACGTCAAAGTCGGAGGTGGGATCTGGTGACAAAATATAAAGAAAGTAACCAGAAAGAAACCACCACACAGATGAAATAGACAATGGAAACCCCGAGCAATGTGTTCTTTTTGCTAGTATGATCTACGTTCGAGTTCGAGACAAGTGTCGGAGCAAGGGTGTGAGAAGTGGACTGGACGACATAAGGCTGACTGGTGTTGGCCCGTGGGTTGTACTGACTGGCCTGTGGATTGTTGTATGAATAGACTGGTGGTAGTGTGTACGGATTGGATGTGCCCTGGAAGCTTTCTAGTGATTTGATATGTTCTTCGATCTGAGGGTTATAGTAGTTGTTGATGGGTGGTTGTGGATAGGAGTTATCGACACCATGTGGATACGAAAATTGAAGCTTTTGTGGATGTTGTGGGTTTTTAGAAGTTGGTGGGGAATAGAGAACGGCTGTAGAAGGAGGATAATGTAGTTGTGTCTGTGTTGGTGAATTGCAGATAACAAATATAGTCACAAGTAAAGCAATGCAGGCAGGAATAATCACCGAAATCATCCACACAACACGAGCCCTATCTTGATCTGAGTAGAAGTGTAAATCACATTGGTCCCAGTCCATGCCTGCAAAGGTCAGGGGGACGATGATGATTAAGCTAAGTATCCAGGGGACAGCACTGATCACGAAGGACTTGATTATCTGTACAGAAGATGTTGTAGCGGTAGTAACAGTCGGATTCCTCATCCGTATTATCAGTTCCATGGCTAACACAATCAAACCGACGCCGTAGACAAAATTGAGGAGTTAGGTCCTATAAACATAAGCAGAGACAGACGCATCGCATTTTAGTGAACCATAATCTCTAAATGCTATTCTAGTCAGAATTACCAATGAAAAAAGAGCTAGGAAAATATCTCCAATGACCAGGGATATGAGTATCAAACACTTTCTCTTGTACAGAAATTTGGGAATACGAACAATTGTGAAAAATAGAGAGGCATTGGCTATTGTTATCAGGATAATGAAAATAATTGTCAGAAATCTGTTCGCATAGGGATACGTGAGGAATTCTGGATGCACCATCGTAGATCAAGTAGATAAGCAAATTGGTGGTTGAAGTCAGATCACCATGAACATTAGATAATTGTGGGAAATATCACAGGACTGTAAAGCTTTCAAATGTTCAAGAGTGTTGTTATCCTGCCAACTGAAGCTAAAACTGTTTGAGAAAAGATTCCGGTAATATGGAAAATGCTTCTTGTATCGGAGAGGATGAAATACCTGTGGAAAAAAACATGAAACTGGCAACAAAAATTAAGTTGGATAAATTTACATAAATTTGCAGAAGTAGTTAACTTGAATTAAATGTAAATAAACAGAAACTATTATCTAATGTCTTGATTTGACGTCCCCGTGGTGTTTTATTTCTTTTTGTCTTTCCCACCCTCCATGGAGTCAACAGAGCTGAGTACTGTGTGAAGAAGATAAGCAATATATTGTGAGAGGCAAGGTGATATTAATGATAAAGATCGCACAAGTATCGTTTCAGTCCATCCAAATTTTCATCAATGCAGATTTAACTGTGTTGCTGAGGACATGCTCAATTTATAAGAGCCGTGAAGCATAAGGATAATGTGACAGTAATTATATATATACATATATATATATATATACAAAAACCCGCTCTAGGAACGGGGATTATTGAATCAAGGATGACAAATTACAAATATTCAGGAGCTTTGTGCAAGTATAACTGAACGAAACAAAGGGCGTGAAAGCTGCAAAAGGATTACTATACAACAATGTCACTGCTTAAACTTTAAACACTGTAAACAAAACACGAAGTTTACAATGCTAAAACATATCCTGTTTCTTTTTCTTTTTAAACCGGGGTCTTCCAGTCAATGACTGAATTGAGTAGAAATCACGCCGGGCGTGTGCTGCGGGCTGCAATTCATCACACTACCCCTCCCCTCCCCCTCCCATTCTGTTATCGTCCAATTCGGATCAAACACCCTCGCGAATTTATTATTCAATTTCTAGGATAACATAAATATAATATGCTTTTTTCTCATTTATGTACGTAGAAACACAGATCTCTGTGCAGGAATTCTGCGAGCCAAATTTCAGATGGATCCATTCAATTCTTTTCGAGTCCATAAGCCATTTATTGGTTTCGTTGTAGATTTACAGTGTAGATGGCAGGTTGATGACTTCAAACCTCTCTTTTTGATTTCTTTGTTTGTTTTGTTTTGATTTTATTACGGTTCGCAAGGCCTTAACATAATTCCTGAAATCAACAGAGTTCATGAATTCGCTAGACCAACTGATTCCATTAAATCACCGAAATATTGATGATACATGGTGATATCTTTGAAAGGATTATTTTAAAATGCAGTTTGTAACTCTATTATCGTCCATAACCGCTCTAACGGACATCTAGTATTAGCGACAGAAACAATCGTAATGAAAGAATTAAAAGACTCATGGTAGTTAATGACAAAAGACACAGTCCTTTTAATAAATGGGAAGCAGCATTCACTTTTCCAAGTCACCTAGCATTTCATAAGGTCTACTTTGAAAAACCTCACTCAAGGCACTTGATTCTATATCAGCAAATAATATGTACCGATAGTGCAGAGACGATCGATGATCCAGATTACACTATTTAAATATTGATTGAAATGTACGACAACACCCCAACCGTTCGATCTTTATGTGCATTTACTTGTAGTAGGCCATCGTCAACGCCAAATTGCCAACACAAATACTTTATGAATCTTTTTCAAATTTATCCACTTTTAAGTCTGGAGGAGTGATAACTTGTATCTTTAGAAAATCTATAAAAGGAAAACCAAGGTTTTTTATTGCTATTTTTGTTTCCAAGTATATATTGATCTAGAATTGTCCCGGAGGGAGGGAGGGGATGGGGAGGGGGGGGGGGGGACTCTGACGATAGCGTGATGATTAAAGATAGTTGTAGTCAACAGGATTGTTTACTTTTCTCGTATTAAGTCTATACCGCCGTGCAACACCAACACATCAACTGAGACTAAACATAGTTTATGTAGCTGCTCTAGATATCTCTCAGCTAAGAACTCATGTGCTCCTGTCGAAAAAGTGAAAACATAAATTTTATAGGTAACGAAAGAGCCCATCTCAAATGAAATGATGACGTTCAAACTAAAAAAAAAAATCTTTGGAAGAAATGGATCGTAATTGTTGCCAACGGATCGCATTACTCAGCCTGAGATTTTACCTTAATGTATGAAACGAAATATAATCTAACCTGTAGATATTTTGATCTAAATTTATTTCTTGCCATTACCGAGAAAATTTAGATGAAGAGGGAAAAAAATGGTTCAGCCGTCGTTAAATGTTCAAAGCCGGCTAGCTATGTTATTACTTGCGCGAATTCAGTTTTAATGTTTTTATTGCATACAAATTGAACATGTAGGAATGACTCAGCTCTAGCAGACATGAATCATTTTGTCATTGGAAGACTAATACTAATAAATAAAATATTTATCTGTACTTACTATGGAATGTCATTAAAATCTGTCAAGAATATACTTACTGCCGGCACACCTGCTGTTGAAAACAGAAAAACAAACCCAAAACAACCACTTTATTAAATGTTTCGGCTCCGATGGTGGTAAATGATGAACTCAGAATGATTGTGGACTTTCGTCAGTTTTCTCTAGCTGTCTTCAACCAGATATACCTGAAAATGTTAAGGGTATCTACGTCTAAATGGGCACGATTTCAACAGGCTATACATGTTAAGCTTACGGTCTGATTACGCCTTTCAACCTAAAGTGAGGCGGTGATCTCGGCCACACAAAACGAGCTTGACACACTATGAATGGGTGTTGATTGTGACCTTGTAAGTGGTAATAACCTTAGGCATCTGTAACGGCATAGACTTGACCTCCCTCTCCTGAGCCCGCGTTGTCACAGCTCCCGCAGTCATAGACTTGTCTGGGTCATCAGGGTTCCTGGCTCCCTCCACGTTGCCCGCAATCGTCGCATATGGCCTCTGGGATACACAACGCTTCTACTTCCCCGCTCATATAGGCTGTCTCAACGTTGATTATGGTCTTCTCTGCCAGCAGCGTCGTGTTGTCTATTCTCCTCAACAGACGGCACTTTCCGGTCAGTTCGTCGTCATCAGTAACTCACGACGCACCAAAATGCCTTCACAACCGGTACCCCTCAATACATTAGCTGTCTTGTCTTCCACAAGACCCTTCAGTATCAGCAAGCGTAGCTCCTCAGCTATCTCCCGATCACCGCAGGCTACACAGTTGGTCAAGACCGAGACCCCATTCCTATTTGCCAACCGTAACTTCCCGTTCTGGATCTCGGCCCTGACGTTCTCCGTGGTGTCCAGCAACGCCACATCCTTCCTCGATGTGCGCGAGTTTCCTTTAGCTGCCATCATAACAGCTCCCGCTGTTTCTTAGCCGTAGCCTCTGCTGTCCTCTCCTTTATAAATGGTCTAAGGCACCTGAAACACATCGGTTGACTTTGATTCCCTGCCTTACATTCAGTAGCCCGATGTCCTGGTTTCTTGCACGTGAAACAAACGTTGGGTCCCTCTTTATCTCCTCCGCAGTCTAACTCAACACGGTTGGTGATTAGTGTTTGGGTTCGAGGCCTGTCACTCAGTCGCCGATTTCTGGCCACCAGGAACGTATTAGCTGCCTCAGTCATCTCCTCCACCGTCCTTAAGATCCTCTCTCTCAAATGTGTGGCAAGATCTTCAGGGATAGCATCCATGAATTGTTCCCGCACAAACAAGTCAGGCATGCCTTCGTAATTCCTTTTCGTCTTTGCCAGCTCCATCCACCTCTCAAGGTATGTCCTGATCCTAACCACGAACATTGATGGACTTTCTCCTTCCTCAGGCTTACAGTTTCTGAACCTGACTCTATAGTCCTCTTCCGTCAAGTTGTATCGTGTGCAGTGCCTCCTTCACTTTTTCGTAGTTCACAGTCTCCCCTTGTGACAGCCTGCAATAAGCCTCCAACACACGACCAGCCAACAAGGTACTCAGCAAAGTGGCACAGTCCTTCTTCCATTTACTTGACACGGCGAACCTCTCGAATCTAAGCAACCAACTGTCCATCTCGTCTTTCCCATCCACAAATGTCCATAACCTGGACATCTTGGACTTGGCTTGATCGCTGGTAGATTGATGGGTACTTCTGTCCTCCTGTCCTTTTTCCTTTTCAGCAATCTGGGCATGAATGCGCATTTTTGGAGCTCATACTGCTTTCAGCCTTTTCTCTTGCTATCTGTGCTTGTCTTTCAGCCTCTTCTCTAGCTAGTTGTCTTTCATACATGTGTTTCGTCTCTTTCGTGATGTAGTTTTTCCTCTCTTCGCCTCGTAACTCCATAGTGTCGACCAACTGAGTTATTTCTTGGATAGACCACATGATGTACGAACTTTCGATTGTTTAATATGCTCACTTACTTGCGTTGCCATCCTTCGATCCTTGTAAATGCCTGATCAAGGACGAATCCCCAAGATGTCACGAACTTTGAATGTGAATGGGTGTTAGTTGTGACTTTGCAAGTGATAATCAGGCGGTGAATGCGGACGAAACGCACACAAGAAAGGAGAAATAAGAACAGGAGTCATCGACGTCGAAATGATGCAGAATCTATTGCAGGTGCTTGGTAAAGATACGAACTTCAGGGCAGCTGTCTAACTCCGATGCATACGGCTCTCACTGCATTGTACTTTTTCCTTTTCTCCTCGGCAGAGCCCCTCTATAGACACCAGCCCGTCTCAAACTCTCTCGAACCTGCCAGTCCTCACTACCACTATCGCCACACATAAAACCGTAAAGTAGTGCGCACAGGTGATGTACTTCACACACACAAGGTCTGACACGTATCTCAGACACGTTCGGTGACCCAGTATTTCCACGGGCCAGCATACGTACGCTCGCAACACACACTTGCATGGGGCCAGTATATACAATTATGATCCGCTAAACATCGCACAGAACACACACTTGCGCGCACCCAACATGTATGATCGTGATTCGTTACACATACTTGTCTTCATTCTCTCTAGGGTCGTCGATGCAGGTATGACGGAATCTGCCGAATAATTAAACCACTGGAAAGCTTCGAAGCATCCAGCTATGACTGTAGCTGTTATTTAACCAGATTTTTTCGTCTAACAGGATAATTACTGAAGGTTTTGATTCAAATCCTGCTGTTCGTGCGGAGTTTTCAACGTTTGTTTAAGCAAGGGAGATGAGAGTAGAATCTCTTGAATCGAAACCTATGGTTTAAGGTATGAAAAAAATGGATGGATGGATGGATGGATGGATGGATGGATGGATGATGGATGGATGGATGATGGATGAATGGGTGGATGGATGGATTAATGGATGGATGGATGGATGGATGATGGATAGATGGATGATGGATGAGTGGATGGATGGATGGGTTAATGGATGGATCGATGGATGGATGGATGGATGATCGATGAATGGATGGATGGATGGATTAATGGATGGATCGATGGATGGATGGATAAAAGGGTGGGAGGAAGAGAAGCAGAGAGAGAGAGAGAGAGAGAGCAAAGAGGGAAGCAATGAGCGATGGATTGTGTGACGGCGTTACCTCCAATGCTTATACCACTAACTTGTTTGCGTGCCTCACAGTGATTGGTTTCCTCCGGGCCGGTTTGTCATTAATTATTGTTCTATTTTCATCGTCG
>JBCEWB010723026.1:0-16971 GCA_039654565.1 Peronia peronii | reverse complement strand
CGTTCGTAATAAGCATAGTTTTCATATCGGCCCATCGTTTTATTTCTTTGTAGGCATAAGAAATTACATAGCAAAAAAAACCATTCCCAAAGATTCTTTCTTAATAACGCCTTTCTTTTTAAGCGTTTTCTTACTAACCGTGTTAGAGTGTACTTTGTTTCCACAGGTATCCAATCCCAATATCGCATCTGGGTGACATCAAGTTATTAAGCAATCATACTCTCGAAGTATAAAGTCAGCTTGGCAACCAACCCAAACATAATTATAGACACGCATCACACCACAGATACAGTTATGTATACTATTGAACTGCCAAAGGAAATCATGTTTACATCAACGGCCTTTACCGGGAAGCTTGTATATATATTATGTATGCTATCAAAATAATACAAATTGAGATGACTCCCTGTACCCACTTTAAAATCAGTTAAAATACATGTATCCCGAAAGAAATGGTCGTTTGCCATACATGTACATGTACTTAAAAATTGACTGAGAACGTTACGTGGGCTAATTAATCCCTCAACGACACGCTTATCAAATTGCGGACATTTTTTAGAAGTCTTGCCCTATTCGATATAATTTACTCCAAAGGTCTGTTGATGTGAATATGTACATATTCCTCATATCTTTTATCAGGACAGATAATTAAAATTGGTCTTATCTCATATTAGATCATATCAATCTTGGCACAATCAAGAATCTGGTGATCTCAGAAAGCATCGGCATTTTCAAACTTTCTGAGCTATGTAACTTTCTCTTTCCTCAAAAACTGAGATGCTATCTCAGTCAGAAACAATTTTCTAGACGCGTCCGTAAATGTATGCATTCTTCACAAGTTTCCCTCAGTGTTCCAACGAGCTCCTGTCATACTATCTCTGGACATGGTAAATGCAGGCCCTTGAGTGAATTTCCCTGTGACGAACAATCAATGAGGATCGAAGCAGTTACTGTTAGAACTAAACGTCTTAGTCTGAGCAGAAGAAACAGGAGATGGCTCATGCTGGCGATTTCAGGTCTAATTTTTGTCCCCTACAGGGCATATTGACCTGTGCGTGCCGGGAGCCTGATAGTCTGATGGAAGTGATAAAGCAAAGTCGCCTCAAGCACTGGATAAATTGGTGGACAAATGGGTCAATGTTGAGGTACTTTGACTAAAAGCCTTTTCTCCCCCTTTTCATTACAGTTTATATCCACAGGCAATCAAATACAAGTACAATGTAAAACTTTCAATAAAATGAAAAGACGACATTCTGCACCGCTTCACTTTCTTCTCTAAAAACCGCAAATTAAACATGCTCTAAAAGAGAGATTGCAAAAACTAAAAAGGCGGGTTTTTTTCAATACAGATGTTTCCAGGCAAAAGGCGTTTTGTTAAAACCCGTTAGAAAGAGAATATTATTACTGTATTATTACTATAGTGCTCACGCCCCTGCTTCCTGCGCCTCTCTTTAGTCTGTCTGACAGAACAACGAAGAGAGAATGATTGTTTGGGTTGGGATTTGATGGCACATAGCACAACCTCGGCTATAGCACTGCACCCAATACAGTGGAATACCTTTACGAGTTAGAAAAGTACATGTATATGAGATACATGTATATGATCAAAGAGTGTACAAGAAAAAAAAATTAAAATGATTTGTGTAAAGAACTAAAGATGCCGTTTGCCGTGTGGCTTGCCGCATGTTCACTTTTACACTGGTGGCTTAAATTTTATTTACACTTTAATTTACAGTTACAGTGGAGGCCTATTTCGTGTAAGGAGTGCAGGGTGGTTTATGGCCTCGTTTTCTTGAAAAGATGCCACTGAAAGCTACTCGAGAAGTCTCTGAAGTCAGTGCAATCTAAAAGTATGCGTATGACTGTCAATTGGTCGTAGTGGCGTTCTCCTCTAAAATGAAACGAGGAAAGAATGAGATGATACAAATATGATGACGAGTTGTATACAATTTATATAGAGAGCCAATTACAAGGTGTACATACATGTACATATATTTAGTTTCACAATTTTTACGAAATCTATAAAAGACGAGCACGATTTAGCAACCACAGCTGCGGTTGTGTCGAATCTTTTCCCCGACGGATCCACGAAATTTGGATTAGAAAGCGCAGCTATGTTGTTCGTTATGCATAATCTTATACAGTATTACGTGAGCATATACAAGGTACTTACGCTGAATATGTGTCATTTCTTTCTCAGATATCTACATGTAACAGGATCGAAACTGGCACGGGCAAAGGATTTCAGTCTTTGCAACATTCGAATTGCATTGCATACACATTATGTATATTGTAAGTCTATTGCGAAAAGTATATTGTCTCATCGCAAGCATCTGTGACTTCCCTCTGATAATAATAATAATAATAATAATAACAATAAATCTTTCTGGTGCCTATACGAAATGCAGGCATCGGAACATATAAAATCTAACCTTTGCAAACATTCAATAATGTACATAATTATGTGCACTGCTTCATTGTAACACACATGTGTGCGATCTGTCAATCTCTCGCAAATTTCTCTTCAGGCCTTCACTTGAGGCACGCCCCGAGACACTTATCACAAATACGTGTACAGTTTTTGTAACATTCATTATTATTATTATTATTATTTACATGTCATGCCTGTACTAGTCTGACCAGAAGCATCTCGTGAGTACTTGTGAATCCGAACTATGCTCCTTGCCGTGTCCTCGACACTAACAGTCTCAATCAATCAATGCCATTACTACTGTATTGTCTGTTTACCCCAGTGGACAGACTGCGTGAGTGAACACATGGCAAAAGGCGATACCACAACATGCACGATGATATAACAATAATGAGGCTAATCAGAGTTTGCAGAATAGAATTTTGTAGCTTTGCCTGCAATTGCTACTAGGATACGTTAATAAAAATAATTTGTTCTTTTTTTCCCCCTCTCATCGAGATGCTTGTGAGATCAATTGTGTCCTAGGGTTTTATTTGTTTGTTTGTTGTTGTTGTTTTAAATACAAACACAAGTACACGTGATATCAGAATGAGATGAATAAATGCACGTAGTATGCAAATGTAAAAGACAATAATATTTAAAAAATGCCATTATTTGGAAGCTCGTTTCTGATGCTGTGAATAGAGTGAGTGTGAGGAAATTAAATTCCAAATGATTGTAAATCTGGAGCTCTAGTTATGTTCCAAATTTAGCTATTCATTGTATTATTCTTTGTATCATGGATATATGAAAACAACAACAACAACAACAACAACAACAACAATTGTACAGTATGTAACTTTTTTTCTCTTTTTCTTTCATTTTGTGTGTGTGTGCTCAATTAGCATAATAGCAAAGGATAAGATAAGGTAAGACAAGACAAAACAAGATAAGATAACATAAACTATATTTGTCCTCAAAATGGAATTCCATTCACAGTTGATTAGACATACTATATACATGTATATGAAAGATACATTCACACAACTATATAATACATACAAAAACAATGCCAATAGCATCAAAATCCAGACAGATTCAAGAAACATTGCCTCAGCTAGATAAGGTATCATTGATGGCAGAAATGATTTCCTATGGTGTAATGCCCATGATTAGTTCTAACATTCAATAAACGCCCATTTCTTTCGGAATATTTCAGTTGGTAATGTAATATCTTCCCGAATTATTCTAAGCTTTGATATACAGAGAAGCCGAATACCTCTATCGTGTGAAAACTTACAATGTTAGACAAAACAATGTTCACTGCTGATAGCGTCATAATCTATGAGCAATGCACGATTCAAAACATGTGAATCTCAAGCAAAATGCCACACAAACGCTTCTACCTAAATAACCTCAATACAATGAGCACAAATATTTTTAGGAAAAAAATATATAAAAAACGTGAAAAAAATGCGTGAGTTTTTCTCCCTCTTTTTGTTTTGTTTTGATTCTTACGCTTTGTTTGGGTCTTATCTCTGTCATATCAAAGACTGATTGTCCAATACCTACAGTATGCAGCATTTATAGCCAATGTCTACCCAGCGGTGTGGGTTTATTCTATAGTCTCCGTGAGTGGCCTAGTGTCTCGGTCTGCTTCTCCAGCCCGACATCACGTCCTCGGCCAGACAGTCGCTCTACAGGACAGCGCTTCAGACAATTGAGTTTGGGCCAGACAAGATTCTTTGATTGATTCCTTTCAACCCACGCACCCACAGAGGCTGATACAGTCCCGACAGACAGTTGGATTCAGACCCACAAACACACACAAGCAATCTCATCTCACTTGAAGCTCAAACATTGAACACTACACACAGTCATACGTTTACACTTACAGGCTACGTTGTAAATTGTGATGCTCACACCTCTCAAACACACTCATACATTCACAAACACCCAAGTACATGCACAGATATCGGATTCACATGCTCACAATCCAGAATAGCGATCAAACAATCATTAAACACCACATAAGCGCATATACACATGTGTATTATTTGTCGTAAATGTATACATTCAGGACAAATAAACACACGAACAACAACACACACACACACACACGCACATCACGTGCTCAGACATACAAACTTGTACATACTCACAAACACCTCAAATATGGAGTTTGATTGACACGTACACACGCCTGAATCGCTATCGAACAACAGACACTTACATACAAGGGGCAAATGCACGTTTACAAATTACAGATGTATACACACGCACATCTAACCCTCAAACGTTCATACATAGATCTACCGCCACACACACACGCACACACATACACACAGAAATAGTAATACACTCCCAACAGCTCAGACATTTATACAACATGTAATTAAACACACACACACCCACACACAGAGATACGTTTCGGCACAGTACCCGCTGAGAGTTAAATTTCACACACACACACATTAATACAAAACACACACAGACGCAAACACATGACCACATACTGAAAGCTCAGAGTCAGACACTCTCATGCACTCAAACACAGACATAACACACAAACACGCTTGAAAGCGCGCTCATGAAATGAGCGCATACGAGCCTGGCACCGTCCCAGCTTTCACTCTGCAGAGATGAATTTATTTTCCACGTCGCGCAATGTAACCGTAATCTGCTGAGTGAATAGTAAGTTCTTTCACTCTTCCTCTAGATTGTCACGAACGGGTGCTTACATGGGGCTGCAGTAAAATTAATAGAGATCTCTGTGGGGCAAAAACGTGCAATGCACTTAATCAGCATTTCTCATTCCTCATCATGCAGCACTAGCTGTGGGATGCCACACTAGGAATGATTTTTCTTTTCTTTTTTTTTAATAGCCCCAATTTAGATCTAATAAAAATTGGCTGATTGGAATGGCTTGGGTGTTACTGTAAATTCATCACAACCCAATCAATTTACACGAATTTACAAATACATGTACTCAGTAGGATATTATGTATTATCTTTACCCTGATCAATTCTTGGTCTAACGCAGGCCAACTGTAGTAGGTCTAGAGATTATATCACGAACCCAAGGACTAATTTTTTTGTTCTTAAATCAAATATATGTAGGCTTTCAATCCTAAGAAAATAGGTCTATCTCGGCGCTAAGTGCCTGTCCAGTTTGGTAAAAAGAAGATATTTTGGATAGAAATTTGGGGAATTTGGAAATTTTGCCGGAGTGGCATCTCTCCGTATACGCTTCATCCGATTTCAAAGTTGAAACTAACTGGCACAATGTACACACGGGGCCTCGGAAATATATCTGCCATTATTCGAGAAGACTAGACGTCGAAGCTTACCTACCCAGCAAACCAAGGACTGTTTAATCACTTTGCAGTTCTAAATCTTCCCATACTCTTGTCGGACTCGAATCGGCGACATTAAGTTTGCTCCGAGGAGCGGAAACCTAACCCACTGAATACGGCACCCCATCCAAAGACTATCATTATCCAAATCGAGTATAGTAATTAGTATGCCTGTGTAGTACACGTGATTACTATCCTGCTTTGACCGAAGTAGGTCTGCATTATATAAGGATAGCAACAAAGGTCTACCAGACTTGCAGCAGCATTGTCTACTGATGTATTAAATTTAATCTATATCGAAAATCTTGAAACAAAATACAAGTAAAAATGAAAAACGAAACAAAACAACAACAAAAACAATTATTCGAAACTACGCAAAACTTGAAATTGGAGCCAAGAACTGTACTTTTGTGGAGTGATGGCCAATATTCCTAAAGGCCTACAGAAACATGCAAAGACATTCTAATTTTTGATTCGAGCTGTATTTCAAGAATGCCAGATCTATGTCAGTGAATAATAAACTCGTGTGAAAACTTCGTTGATCAAATCTTTGATCAAAAAGTTAGGTCCATTAACTGCCGCCATTGTACTTTTGTAAATAGCACTCCAGACCTATCTACCTCTACCTCTACCCATTCTACTCAGGATTACAACATGTACATATATGTACATAATTGTAAGGCCTTAAGGTTGTCATGAATCGTACCGTTGTTTTTTTTCAAAGAAAAATAACATGTTTATATATTAAAATGATGATAGATGCTGCCAAAATACATTCAGATACTGTTAAGACCCACCCCAGAATGTGAAAATCTGAAGTAATTGTCGGAAAAATACGATGTGACAAAATAGGCACGACAAAACAATTAACAATGGGGGTGATTTTTACTTTTTTCTAGTCATCCACAGGCAAAAATTTTAACCCTTAACTTTCAATTAAACTGGGTCAGTATTCACATTTTATTGTGAAAAGTTTGCTTCACTTGAGCTTTGTTTATAATCCACCCGAACATTTTTATACAGATCCTTTACTTTTAGAAAACGGCAGCACAAACAAAACAAAAAACAAAAACACAAAAAAACGAAGAAATAAACCGGCAAACAAAAACAGCAATTCTCTCTCTCTCTCGTTCGTTAAGTAGCAGTCGTTCAATTCTAGAAAATTGGATTATCTAGGCGTTAAGCGCCTACCCAGTTTGGTCAGGAGAAATTTTGGGGGTAGAAATCTGGAAGTTCTAATTTTGTCCAGACAGTTGTGATTCTGCAAACTCCTCGTCCGATTTTTTACTGCCAGGGTTCTTCAATGTGCGTAACGTATTCATGGGACCTCCGAAATACATGTATATTCACCGTTATCCGAGAGGGCTAAATATCGGTCCTCCCTTTCCCAGGAACCAGGGGACTGTTGAGTCCCGGGGGACCTGAGAAAAAGCAGACTACTCATCGTCCGGTAAGGATCCCAAGTTGCAATTTGGCATACTGCCATCGAGAGTCAAAGCCTGACCCCTCTGCTATGGCAAACCTCTAAAAAAAACAGCAGCAGCTTGATGGGGCCTTCATATTCCATGTATTACATTATGTATAACGTGCCACCCGCTTCTCACTCTTTTGACTTTGTCTCTCTATTGCAAGGGTTCCTAACTAGGGGGTCGCAACTCCCAACGAGGTCGAAACGCTTTGGCAAGGGGGGGGGGGGGGGAGGGGAGGTCCCGTAGCCTTGTTAGAGGTGGCTTGGATTAAATTAATTCCAACTCACCAATTACATATTTTTGTTTGTTTGTTTTTTGTTTCGATGGTAAACAACAACAACAACAAACAAACAAAACAAAAATGTGTTACAGCAGTTCAATGTCATTGGATGGCATTATCAGCTCATAAATAATTAGGGGACTCTTGAATAAATCTTTTGTTAGATGTTTCTTTCTCTATCCAGTACAGAAAAAAAAAAGTGTAAATCAATCTGCTGACGGGGGGTAGCGTGGGTTTCAAGCCTTTGGCTAAGGGGTCGCGAGTGCAAAAACGTCGGGAATCCTTGCTCTATTGAATATGGAATACATATACATGTATATACATGTATTGTAATTTCATGTATTTCGATCTCCGTAATTCAGTTCATTGAAAAAATTCGTAGACACAAAAAGAATTATGGCGGCGTCTAGTTTTCAAATTAAATGTACAACTTTAGCCGCCGCCCTCCCCCACAAAAAATAAAGAGACACCATACTATATTATAGTATATATGATAAACCTCGGGCCGCTTATTCTGGATGCCAAATTAAATGTAATTTTACGATCTCACCGCCTCCACCCACCGTCGCCCTCTCCGTTTCAGTCACATTCATTTCTGTGGCCAGACACTCAGTAAAACAATGCTCACTTTTGTTATATTGACAATGTCAAATCAATATTGGAGTCTGGACTGTGTGTCTCCCGACCTCTGTGTCACCTTTTACCGTATCCATAATAAACTTCATAACGGGTCGACTTGGTCGAAGTGGATGTCTAAAGATCTAAATGAACAAAAGGCTGGAGAGGTGGAAAAGAGGAAGATAGACTGAACGAGTGAGAGAGAGAGAGAGAGAGAGGATTTAGGGGCTGGGAACTATAGACTGAAAAAGACAGGCAAGCAAAGACCTGAATGTCAAGGAGATGGATCTTTATAAAGTGACACAACATACAGCATAAAAATCGATCGACTGATGGACAGGCAGTTAAATAGACAGACGGACGCATAACGGACAGACAGAGCGATAAATAAATACATGTAGACAGAGTAATTAGATGTAGATAGACAGATATAGATAGACCGACAGACAGACTGGCAGACCAGATGGATGGATGGATGGATGAATGGATGGATGGATGGATGGATGGATGGGTGGATGAGTGAATTGATAGACAGAAAACAGATAGTCAGACAGATGGATAACGAGAGGAATGGAGAAAAAAAGGAGAGAACATATAGAGGCAGACTGAAACAATAATTCGTGGATGACTGACAGAGAAAAAAGCTTTATGAGTAAGTTGAAAAATGGGACAAGTAGGAGAGAAAAGCTTGAAGTGGGGGAAAAAAGCGCCAAAAACTGATGAGGACTCTTTTAATAACAATATGTAATGTATGTGTGCATAAATGACGATCAAAAAACAATATTTAAAAAAAATATTGAAGACAAATTATTTTTTAAAAAATAAATAAATAAAAAATAAAGACAAGTAATTGAACACACTGACAAGACAATTGGAAATACAAATTTCCACTTTCTGAAATCAAAGAATTTATTTTTCAAGCAAGGTTTCTAGACAGGGAGCCCCCCAGGATAGGGTTATATTTTCACTTCCTTGTGAGAAAAGAAAAAAAACAAAAACAATGGAAACTCCAATGAACTGAAAATGTACATGTACAAGAATGACGTTGTGCCTTGTAAATATGCTCTCTGGGTAAAAACAGTACTAATTTACTCACAATCTTCTGCATAGTATGACATTTACAGCTAGCTGTAGTTTACAACTGTAGGATAATCTGAACAGATACATGTATATATATATGTTCACAACTGATGTCTGGCTAATGTTGTGATGACTGCACATACTGTATGTGATTTAGTTCAATTTATAGTTTGGTAGTGTTTACTCAAGAACTGAAACACATTACATGTGAGATATAACATCAAAAGATGTGCTTGCGACTTGAAATTTCTAGTTCAGAATTGTGAGACATTCTGAACTAGTGTACTGGTAGTAAAAAAAAGTGGTAGTTGATTTCTGGTTTATAGGATGAATGTAGCCTACAAAACATGAATCTCAGTTCGGCTTATCGCTTGGTTCTGCTGCCTATTTATAAATACATGTACTCAAAACTTAGTGCTCTTCATGTGAATTATAGAATCCAAAGTTATATCTGACTTCAAATATCTGGATGACATTCATGATTCTCTGAACAAGTGTGCTGGCAGCTGATTTCCCATTTATGCAATGAATATACAGTATATCTTAACAATGAGATTCCAGTCAGTTTATCCCTTGGTCTTGTTTGTCTATTTATATTCAAAACTGATATATATATATGTGAAATATAGAAACAATATCAATCTCTAACTTGAATTATCTACTTGACAACTCTGGAGCATTTTGAACTAGTCTCTTGGAAGCTGATTTCTGGTTTATATAATGGATGTACAATGTTGCATATGAAATTCAATTCAGTTTATCCCTTGTTTTTGCCATCTAATTACATGTACTCAAAACTGAAAAGCATTCTCTTTGTGAAATATAGAAATAAAAGCAATCTCTGACTTAGAATAATAGCTGAAGTTGATGACAAGGCAAACAAAAATCAGGGATGTCAATCTCCTTACACAAAATAACAGACAGACCATTTCAATCTTTTATCTAATTTAGACTGTCTATGCCATATCTGGGTGGCATGACGTCAACATTTGAAACAATGACCCTATTATAAAACATTAACCCTGAAAGTGTCAGAAGAGACGGCTGCTGTGCTAATATTAATGTACTGATGTTTATTCATATCCAAGAAATAACAGTTCTGGCCTAAATGACACTGCAGAGCCTGTTGTAATACTATATGTTATCTGGAAAGTCATTTGTATACATATATAGGCAAAGAATAATGAACCTGTCTCTTGTCTTTGTATATATCAGACTCTTTAACACTTTCAGGTGTGAGGGAAAAAAAAGAAAGATAGAAACATGGCGAGCATAGAAATTGGTGACAACCAGTCTATTTTTATTTTCCTACTAAAGCAGTTTTGGCAGAGATAGCCACCCTCAGATGGCTGAAGGGCCAAAGCAAACCATAAACCTACTAAAGTCGGAAGTGTGACATCCCTGAAAGAAACATTACCTCTTGTCTACTCCTTGATGCTGCAGCAGAAGCGGGTCCCGCATTGCAGATTTAGACAGCCGCTGGCCGTGGCGGGGTATGGGTCATTCACGATGTTGTCGCAATAGAAAAGATTTGAATGGTCCAGTCTGGGAGCGGTGGAGACCAGTCGAAACAGGCCTGCTCCTGTGATCTGTAGGCAGCCTGAGAGATCCAGGTACAACAGGTGTGGGGTTCCCTGCCCTTCTGCTAACACACTGAAGATATGTGAACAAGGGTTATATTACAGTCTAAAAACAAATATATAATAATAAAACATATAAATTTAGTGTAAATTTTACAGCTCTCTGCTTTTCCTTTAGCACTATACAAGTACATATACAGAGCTTGCCCCCAAAAAATGTAAACATTTCAGCAAAAAAAAAAAAATTTACATAAATATCCTGATAATAAGTCAATAAGTTATTCATGCATTGAAAGTTCATACAATTATCTATGGCATCTACAGTGACAAGCTGGCTCAAAGTGGTGGCCATTAGCTTCCAGACATTCATTTGCATGCCGAACAACTGTTTATACAATTTTTTTTTTCCCTGAAGTGTATATGTCTCGCGGCCAGTAGAAATGAGACGTAAGTCGCTGGGCTAGAACCGAGAAATCGGTCTTTGAATGTGATGACAGGGGTCAGATATCGATTTTTTGTTTCTTGCAGAAATCGAAAGTGCATTGATTTCTGAACAAGACAGTATCTGTTTTACCCTCGATTTATAAATATTTCTTTATTAGAATCAGGTTTTTGTGAGGTAGGTATGCAGATTTACGTGTTCGACCTTTCATTTAAACTCGATTTTCTCGGAATTTCGGTCATTGCTGGGGGTCTCTCCTTGTCTCTTTAAACTGCAATATCTCTGGCTAGAATAAAGCTAGCTCAGAACTTTTTTCACCACCTGAAAGGATATGAAATAAGCTTTCACATGATATCAAAAACCCCATATGGTGAAAAATCGACATACGTCTCATTTTGACTGGCTGCGAGACATATACATTTTAATGGTGAACTCTGTATATGGCATAAAGGATGAGCTCTCTTCTGAGTAGTGTTTCAGGTCAGGAGTATCAAAGCAGACAATGGATACAATAATTGAACATCTTGAGTATTTCTTTTAGGTTTTCTGCTGTTGTCCTTTCCTTTCTGTTTTCGATTACTGCCTGCAAAACAATCTGTTGGCATCACAGGCATTGTGTTGGCTCCCGGAGTCAATGATACTGACAGGGTAATCCTCCTTTGTTTGTTCTGATCTTTGCTATTCCTGATGACTTCATGCATAACAGTAAATTAGTAATGTCTATATACTAGCCTGGTACCCTTTTAAAAAAAAAGGGGAACTCAGATTTTAAAAAAAAAAAAAAGGCAACTACACATATAGCCTGTCATTGAAATTGCATATAAAGTAATGATATATAAAAAAAAATTAGAGCGCTTACACCTGCACAAAAACTCACAATACTCACATCCACATACATGTAATAGTGACATAGCTACACAATCAAAGCAACAAAATTGTAGTACTATTCAGATATCAATATACTCATAAGAAAGTTGTAGCTCTCATAATGATCTGTCCCCGAAACAATAAAATGTATGGAATTTCGCTACAGTTATCAACAACTGACGTCATCACAATTCCTACACTTCCAGACTGAGGACGTTGATATTTTACCATGAAAATCATCACTGCGTTATCATGCAAGTTACTCCATCCTTGGTCTGTCTGGTCAATTATAAACACTGATGTCAAAAAAAAGACCTATTCTACAAAGTTGATAATAAACAGCACTTATTATCCTTTGTTCACAGTGTCCAAAAACTGAGAGGATTCAATATTAAATTTTAATTTAAAACATTTAATGTGATATGAAGGGAGAAGGAAGAAAGGACTACAGATTCTACTATGCACTATCTGAACTTCCTGTTCTGTCACTCACAAAAACCGTTTTCAGATGCCAAAAGCAGTGGCCAATTACAGGCTTAATGTAATGACTGGTCATAATTACACAGTAATATATGTATCACATCTGCAGATAAAAAGGATCTTAAATTATTTTATACATAATGCATGTAACTGTTGTGACAAGTCTGAATCTTGGGAACAAAAATGTGCAATGTCTCAAAACTTCAGTCTGATACTATCAAAATAATGATTTACAGTGTATATTCAAATTTCCATGGATTTAAAAAAAAAAAAATTAAACTGGGATTTTTCACAATAGGGAGGTATCAGAAATCAAGTTAAAAGAAAAATAAAAATATTTCAGAGTTTCAGAGTGGTTCTGTTTTTCAATGAAAAAATTTGATGAAGAAAAAAAACAAAAAAGGAGTCCATGGAAAAGGCAGAGAAGACAGCTGCATTCGGCACTTGCTGCAGAGTTGACAGGAGCCATAACACTTGGGACATGAAATGCAGAGGGCAAAAAAGCTAACGGTGCAAGCTGTGCAGAACGATAATGGCCAAATTAAACCCATACAGCAAAGCACTGCATTTTTGACATTTTTTCTTTTCTATATTGCTAACTACTACCTCAATCTGTGGAGTATTTACTCCCCACTTTACACTCTCCATCTCTCATGCTTTTGCTGCTTTTTCCTCTTCTTTTTAATGCTACAAATGTTAAAGAGGCAACCTGTTGAAAGACATTGTACATTGCCTTATTCAAATGTGTGTAACTATTTCGCCCCCACTTTACACTCTTCCCCCGGCCACACGGTGCTTTTTCCTCTATTTTCTTCTTTCTTCAAACCTTACCAATGTTAAGACTTAATGTTTTTTTTATATATAATATACATGAAGACTCCAGTGGAAAAACCAGATAAATCATATTTTCTACAAAAGGATAAAAACAGAAATTAAAGTTTAGGAGTCTACAATTTTTCTTAATATTGAAGGAATTAGCTGGCTTTTGATACAGTCACCTCTGAAGTATTCATGCACTGATTACAATTGTCAAAAGAGAAATATTTTACTAAAAATGATAATTATGACTTACTTTTCTGAACCATTGTAAAAAATGGACTTAACTGCTTTTTTCGTTGGAAGATAATAATTTACTAAGGGAACTAAAATTCACTGTCAAAGCTCTTTGACTCATCCGGGAATGTATACTACTTAAATCAATATTCTCATTTGATTGTTATTTTTGTCTTGATAAAGATTTCCTCTTCCAGATTGCAATGCACAAGGAATAATTGTTATGTTGGTGCGGATGAATTTTACTCTTCATGAAGGCCAATTTGGAGAAAATGTTCATACACTACAGGAGATTAATATTCTTCAGCCTTCAGCTCTCTGATACAGTTCTCAGATAAACAGCAGGAAATTTAAAAGACTGTGTATTTTGTGTGAATAAGGATATGTGAAATAAACAATATTATAAAAACTAATAAACAAACTTGTCATACAATCACAAGTGGCTGACAAAAAATCGATGAAAATGACAAAAAAAAAAATTCCCTATTCCAACTCCAAGTCAACATTACTGTACTGAAACAAAATTCATCAAATGGTCATGAAAGTGATTCTCTTCATTATGCGTTTCTATTTTTTTTTTTTTTTTTTTATTTCTCTCATTCAACCTTTCTCCTCCCCAATCCACTCTCATTCTTGCTATACTTGTCTGTAAGTCTCTCACTCTCATTCACTTTCTCTCTGTGTCTATCTTTCTCTAAAATTTAAAATTCACAACAACCTCTCCCTCTCTCTCCACAATATTAATAACAGCATGAGATACTAAAAAAAAAAAAAAAAAAGTAAAAACAAAAACAATCTCTTTCTTTGTCTCTCTGTTTTTTTCCCCCCCTTTCTAAGCGATGCCTTATAGTATTATACTCATCACAGTAAAACTAACAAGACTGAGAAAACAACATCAATCTATCCGGTGTCTGTCTGTGTCACTCTCTCTGCATAACACTGCAGCATAAACTATAGACAAAAAAACAACAAAACAAAATACAATAAAAACAAAAACAAATGTGACACTGACCGGTGGACTTGTCTGATTTTTCTGTTGTACAATTTGAACGTATCTGCTTCTTTCACTGTATATCCTTTTAAAAACTCTCTTTTTAGTGGAACTTACCTCATTTTTCCAAACTATTGTTCTGATTAACAAATCCCAGCGGTGCACTTTATAACGTAGGGGCAACTCATTTTTCACAAAAATATGACCCATCTGGTTTTTCCACTGGAATCTTCACATATTGTACTGTGCCATTCAAAGTCTGACCAATGATTTTTCAAATATGATCATTTATATAGAAATAATAGCACTCCACAGTTCCACCTGACAGTTTTTAGAGTTAATCTCTGTCATACTTTGGTCTGATAACTGCACCCACTTAACATAGGAAAACAACTGCAAGGTGAACTTAGTTGGCCAACAATATATATATATATCTTCCTATTCCTGGTTTGAGGCTGAAGCAATAACATAAGAAACAGACATTGTGCAGATGACTATCTGCTTGGTTTACTGATGCAGGGCACAGAAGCAAGAATGGAAAAAAAATCTACTAGCAGTCAGAGCAGCTATAACATGCACTGTGACTTTCACTCTCTCATGAACTATATGCAATAAGCTTAGCAGGCTTATTGGTGAAAATTTGAAAAGTTTGCAATCTTTTGACATCTAATTCCTATCCCAACACCTTTTCTGCATTAGAGGTATGACAAAGGACAAAGGACTGAAAAAAAAAAAAAAAAACCCTAACCCATACACAATTATCAGCAAACCAAAAATGAACAAACTAAGAAACAACACAAAACAAAATGAAAACACTCCAACATAACTCTGACTGCTATTGACATTTCATAATACTGCAAATTATTCAGTTGCACACTTTTTCTTTTCAGTGGTGGAATAAAGTTCTTATCAGCTATATCAGCTTCTGCACCGACAAGTAGCTAACGTGACACAACAAAAACATTTTCTTGACCTACACAAGTGTGCAAGTGTAAAATGAGAAGAAAAGCAATGTCATTTTGGTCTTATTTGTTAAAATTAATCAAGAACATTACAGAAATATCAACAGTTCTTCTGTAACTGTCTAGAAATTACACCAGAAAATGATTCTCATACAGCGAATGAAAAGCGTTTAATAACCAAGGTACTTGTGATGTTATATATTCATCCCATATTTCAATCTTATCATTGTGTATTCTGAAGACCATTATTGGAGAAAACTGAAATCTACGGTATTGATTTTTTTTTTTTTTTTTTATATTCAGAATTAAAATTTCATACAACTTAATACAAGAGCTAATTCTTCAATATTAGGGACTAATAAGCACTAAAGCAGCACAGGCAATGTTTTTAAAATCATCATATAATTCCCTTTGCATTCTTTCACTTAAAAAACAAGAGGCTGATTTCAATGGGTATATTTACTGTCAACTCTGTTGAACAAATTTTTTCATTTTTACGACCACAAAATAAATGCAATGCAGCATCAAAAAATCAACACTGACACACTTTTCCAAAACTGACATGAGCAGAATCTTTCTTCTTGCAAAAGCAGGTGTGCATATATATGCTGTCACTATTCGCTATCCACTGGTTTACCTATTCATAACTGGATGAGAAAATGTGAAAGATGAAACAAAGAAACAAACACACACACACACACACATATATAAAAAAAATGACGGCCCATAACAAGAAAGGTATTGGGACATGAGAAAAGAATGAAATGATAAGGAAAGAGGTGAAAGGTTTTTCAACACTGAGCCAGAAAGATAAATATTGGTAATACTCTGACAAAAACAGGTTAAAATGGAATATGTGATAGGATTTATTGAACTGACTAAACTCAGAGAGAAAAAAAGTGAGAGAGAGAAAAATATATTCATTGTGTATGGGGTATACAGAAACGTTTTCATTTTGACTTATATAAGAAAGAGGTATTAAAATTTATGGCGAAGAAAAAAAAAAGGAAATGGAAGGATCAAAAACAAAACTATTCTAATTCCCCAGACTTGTTTGCTATGAAATGTCTCTTTTTGTACCACAAAACTACATGTACCACAAAACTACAGACATTTTTTTTTTTTAACAATACCTACTTGAAACTACAGTAACAGTCAACTGATCAGAAATCCCTAATTTAATTTTCACTTTCATGCTCATAAATATATGAACTAAAGATTAGCACTTTTTATCTTAAGAGAATGGAATCTCTAAAGAGAGTGCTGTGGTAGACATTGACACTAAGGGTGGGCTGAGTCGAGTCGGAAATCGACGAATTCGGGAAGCTCGAGTCGATTCTGACGAATCGAACATGACTGTCGATTCTGAACACGACTCGGGCG
>JBCEWB010722916.1:0-16971 GCA_039654565.1 Peronia peronii | reverse complement strand
AAGAGCCAAGCGGGCTCGAAAATTTGGCCAGCAAGATCAGTTTAACTTTATATTATCGCAATTCAAAATTCTTCGTAGTGTTTTTGAACTTTTTTGATGTATTTGATTAGTTGCCGGTGGACAGTCGTCTAAAGTGTAAGACATTTTTTCGTGAAGTGATATTGTCTGGCATAATGAGCCTGAGAGCCTTCAGACAAAGTTACTCAAAAAGAAATGTAAAAAATAAAAAAAAATATGCTAACACAGTTATGTAGTAATTCAACATAATCATCTTATAAAAATGTCTTAAAATATAAGATGACTGTCTACCAGCATCTAATCAAATACATCAAAGAGAAGCAAATAACATATATGGTAGAAATTGAATAAGCTGGTATCACCAGCCAAATATTCAAACCCATTATGCTCATTATCACAGCAATAAAGAAAACATACAAAATGTAAAAAGGGATTTGCTGTATGTGAAAGAAAATGTTAATTAAATGATTTGCTTACCATGCAGGAGAAGGTTTTCAATTTTTTAAAAATTAAGTATATTTTAAAAAATAGATCAGTACAATGTATACCTTTGCAATGTACCTAAAAATGTCATTTTTAGAACAATTAGAATTTTACACCTTATGATGTACAATGGTCAAATGAATATCTAAGATTTTTATGTTGTCAGTCTTTTTTATTCGTCTGGTGTGCTGGTTTGTTATTCTTCAATATAATCATAAGGACAGAATTCATCCAATGGCCTGAGTTACCGTTATCTCTAACGTTCTGAAAAATGACTTATGCCATTATCATAAATTGGTGATGATACGCCCCAGATGTCTACATCAAAGATTTCACAAAAATGAAGTTGAGCACAGTTGGATGTGGCTGTCAAGGACTAGCAAATGAGAAAGGATTAGAATAAAGGGCCTCAAACAAAGTCGAAAAGAAAAAAGGGAAAAAAGCTCTTAACACTTACAAAGTCCTTGGCATGGTACAACTTGGCAGTTTAAAGATTTGAGCATCGTATTCATCATAATCCACAAAAGGAATGTTGTCCTCGTTAGAGTTGTCTTTTGGAGGCAGGAGATCTGGAAGGATAGAAGATGTACAAGATAGTTCTTGAAATACACGACGCTGGCGGCTTTTACAGCACCAGTATTTTTGACACACGAACACGAAGCTCTGGATCTCAAAGATGAAACTATATGAAAACTGAGAGGAAGAACAATAGATATCCAATTCTACTTTCCAAATACAGTGGTCGCCTAAGAACCTGCCGCCTAAGAGCCCGGTCCGCCTAAGAACCCATCTCTGCTGCGAAACGGAATTTTTCTCGATAATTTACTCCTCTAAGAACCCGCTCCCAAATAAAAAAATCCGCCTAAGGGCCCAGTGTTGGGCCAAGACACACCAGTACTTATGGTGTAATTTCACATGATACTGTCCATTTGAGAGAAAGCACAATGCTAAATGCGCAATAAAATGGGGATGGGGGTGGAGGGCACAGGAGACAAAGGAGTGGAAGTGATGGTTTGTGTATGACTGCATAATCAGGCCACATTGTGGACTAACCCGTAAGCATTTCTTTGTTTAACAATAGGTGGGGTAGCACTTGTGATTGGCTCTGTGGATAACGAGGTGTAAGTTTAGCCTCCTGACTGGTCAGTTGTTTTGCTACTTCGGTCGGACTGTAAACACTTGATTACTTGTGGCATGTGCGATCATCCGTAGGAGAGAAAGCAACAGCGGTATCATGTTTTCATTCAGCAAATAATCGTTATATGAAAATTCACTCGACTTATAAACCTGGACATTACTGATTATACACTGAGAAATATCGGAAATTGTCAGATCTAATTACAACACGCACACAGGGAAAAATGTATTTATTGGCATAGATAAATCTTTAACTAACGGTAACGATCAACTAATCATAGTAATGAAGACAATCTTTGGTCAGATGGGTTGCGTAACTTTTTCAATCCGCCTAAGAACCTGTCCGCGTTAAAGCCTGTTTTTGTCTTGCGACGACCGGGGTCTTAGGCGGAGACCACTGTATTTCCAAGATATAATTCATAGCTTGAGTCCTGAGTCTTAACTATCCCACCTAGAAAGAGCAGAAGGAACAGCCACTGTTGGACCAAAACAATGTTTTGAATCAACAACTTCAACAAACAAACAGCACTAAATCTTTTAAAACAAATATTCAGTTTTCTACTATATTGTGGTTCTTGCCACTTTGTTTTCATATAATAGAGCTCTGTTCTGTGGAGAAAGCTAACAACTAAAAGACATCTCTTTCTGTTCTACTTTTAGTGCACTGTACTTTTTCATGGCAAGATAACACTGATATGAGTCCACTTCAGTTTGCTGATGTGCCAACAACATCTGTCAGCTGTTTCAGAATGAACAATAACTTGGTCTTGCAACTAAAGCTAAAGAAGACACAATTAAGTAAGTATTTCCCGTCCTCTGTCTCAAAAGAAATCCTTATCCGAAGTCAAACAGTTATTGAAAATCAATAACACACTTCAACATTACCCAAGGCAGAAGCTGGTTAGGAATAACTAGTAACAGATATTTATTCTATTTCCCCCCACCTTCATGATGTGAAATTTGTTTGAGCTTGTCCAACATCTTATGTGCCAAAGTGTACATCATATAATTTGCAAATTAATACATTTTACTTCATTGTTTGATATGACACATATCCTGCAATGACTCCATGAGTCATTCCAAACAACAATCAGTGAAAAACAATTTCTTTTCAATATTAACAATGTTATATCTCACCTTCAACTTACTACTTACTTTTCTTGGTGAGTTTAGGGCCTTCTTCCAACTCTTTTAACTGTCAAGAAGAAGAAAGGCAAAACATAATTAAATGAATCAATTTTGTTTTTCACTTATCTGATTTATCAGACATTACATTCAATCATTCTGGACTGTTTTCCACTATTAAAGATCTACCACATCATATCCCGCAGACTGACAAGTTAAACCATACATACAAATCTATGTTAGTGGTTTGTGACGTGAAAATATGTTCCATTACAAGATCTGTTCAGAAACTTTCCAAAATGAATTCTTTAGATTTTCTCTCTTTGCTTGCTTGCTCCCTTAACTCTGTTCAGATCATCTGGTCATCTTGGTGCCAACGGAGGGATTTCTACATCAGTTCTCTGCATTTTGTCAGTCGTCTGCACTGGCTTGTGTTTTTGTTCACTATAAGATTGCTGGACTAGCAAAATAAACCAAATATTGGTCCTGCTTTAAAGCTAAAAAGTGCAGAAAAAAATAACGAATGATCTGATATTTATAGAGATAAAAAAGAAATTGAATCTAAGACCTTTTTAATATAACTCCTGGATTAAATTAACCATATAAGGAAACCAAAAACGCAGAAAATATTGCATTGTTATAAATCATTACCATCTCAAGTTTTTTAAAGTTTAGACCTTTGGGTTGTTTTGAAATCCATACTGTTAAAAATGTCCATTCTACAGCAACGGCCTCATTTATTTCATTCTCTCATCATACTAGTATAGTTACCAGGGCAGGGGGTGGCTTGATGCGAGGTACAAATGAGGAGTTCATGTGATGTTCTATTTGGTTCTTGGACATGTAGAAGCTGTAGGAGAAAGAAACATACAATTATTTAATTATGAGCTGATCTGAAGTATGAATAACGTTCATATGAAATTCTATTTGCTCTATGAATCAGGGATGTCAAACCGTTTTCACAAAAAAAGTCGGAAAATTTTGCAACAGCCCTCCATCCCGCTGTCCGGTTACATAATATATGTTTAGGCTTTTCATATCAAGAGACGCTTGCCTCGTTTTGGGAGAAATTTGTTCATTTTTACAGGAACCTGGGAAGGGGATTATAAAATACACAACTAATGGAAATTCCAAGAACTTAAAAAGATCCTACAAGCAGTGCCCTCATCCTAATCACTGCACGAAACTAGATCTAAATCTAGATCTAGATTGTGAAACGTTGCCCTCATACATCAGCCTTTCTAAGACCATGTGCATATTATTTGTTGTCTTTACTCTGATTTCCCACCAATTCTTACGCGACCACTCGATTGCATGTTCTCAGTGTGAGGAACTAAGCACTACCAATTTCAATCTCGATCTCTAAACAGCCACTGAACAGCAGTTCGACTCTCCGCTGGAGCATGCACGAATTTCTGTCGTACTTCTGGTTTCACTGCCTTCATTCTCGACTTGCATCGTATTAGAAATTATTATAAACCGTGATTGCTTTAGCGATTCAACAAAGTCGGCAGTTGATCGGCCAAAAGTAGAAAAGTTGGTGACGACCAAAAAGTTGCAATTCCAACTAAAATCAGAAGTCTGACATCCCTGTATGAATATAGAGAGACAATAGAGGCAATAGAAGGAAGAAACATGAAATATGTGAAGCTGAAATATAAATACTTTTTGGATAAAACTGATTCTGACAACTACATTATTTTGTCCAAAAAAAAACCAAAAAAAACTCTGTGCTAAAACTTAAAGCGAGCAAATTCACTGTAAATTCGACTTTGTAGGTCGACTTTAATTTATCTCAGCTACACAGGGCCTTAAACTACCCTGGAGGAGATTTAAAATGATCTCTACCAATAAAGTTGGTCATTTATTTATTTTGCTTTGATGAGATAACTGTACACGTGTAAGCGTTGATTTGCAAGTCTCTTCAATAATTGAGAAATAAGAACCTTTGAACACAATGTTACAAAGGCTGAATATATCCTTGCCCATGTCATCAAGGAGCACAGCAAAATTTCATTTTTTTTTTTTTTTAACCAGAGACCATCCTCAGTATGCAACAAAGCAAGAATTATATTTTCATAAACTTGTGCTTACTGATATCTGTACTCATTCTCATCGACTGCTGTGTAATCATATAAGCCCTTTCTGGTGAAAGTGACGCCTACTTCTCAAACTTACTTAATCTCAGCCAGAGGTGTATGTACTTGTCTATGAGACAGGTGAATCTCATCCAGAGGTGTATATACCTTTCTATGAGACAGGTGAAGATATAATAAAACTTAGCTTTCCCCTTCACTTGTCTGTTTCACTCTATGTTCCCCGCTTAAATAAAGATGTAAGACGAGCAAAAACATATAAACACACCTGTGATTCATCCAATGAGGAATATTGTAATCATCCCCCACCTCAATTGATTTCAGAGTACTCTTGCTATGAAACTGAAAGTAATAATAACAAACAAATAACTGATGAACACATGTAGTGCAGTTTTGGAATATCAGACAGAAATTGAACTTTTCAAATAGGCCAGATAAAAGAATAAACTGTGGCAAAGAAGTCTGCTTTCACTAACCTGCATTTCTTTTCAATACTATGGCAGCTGTCATGATGCAAATGGTTGCAAAACTGAGTGCAGATATTGGGGTTTATATTACAAGAGAAAGTGAACAAATCTTTTTCAAAGCTGAGACAGCAGCAAATTGTCACTGAGCAGGCTGTACTCTGTACTGTAGTACAAACCATTTGACACTGTATCAAGAAAACATAAACAAACATGCCAGCTGTTAGGTAAACATAAAGAAAGAATAAAAAGTAGGTGAGTAATTTTCTTTCTTCTTGTCTTTCATCTTTTTTGTTTTCATTTTTGTCAATGCAAATTATCTTCATTTTATATGTTGGAAGAAATCCTCAAATTCCACTGTGTTCCATGTCTGGATCAGTCATTGTAATTATGCTGGGATTGTATTCTCAATATTGTGTAACTATCAAGAGAATCTATCATTCTATCCGCAAGTATCAAGTGTAATCATTGCTGAACTTCACAAAAATAAACGAACAAAAAAAAAAAGAAATCATCTCACCAGAGGGGTATATTGAAAAAATTCATACTATGCCTCCTGGGCTCATGCCTGGACAGAAAAGGCCATGAACAGTGTAAATATGTCTTACTGCCAGTCAGTATGAGTCATAAGTCACTGGACTTGAGCAGAGAAATCAGAGACTGAATGTTATGAAGGTGGTTTGATATCACTGATATCACAACTGAACAATACTAATCTCTGAATGAGAAAATATTGACTTTATGAGCAGATTATATCAGAATATAAGAAGGTGAATAGACAGATTTATGAGCTCAACTGTTTGTGTTTTACTCTTCCTTTCCTTATTCCAGATTGTGCTCAGGAATCACCCTCTGTCTCTTCAATTCGCAACATCTCTGGCTACAGTAAAGCTGGTTCCATTTTTTTCACCAAATGAATGTATATAAATTAAGGTTTTATGTGACTTAATTTGGCAGAAAATTGGTGAACAATTCGTTTTGACAGGCATATCTATTCAAGTTACACTTGAACAGGAAGGCTCATTATGCAGGAAATGGCTTTACCTTGAACAAAGGAGCAGCATGAAGAGGCTGCTCTCCCATACACACCAAATCACTGCCCACACCTGAGAGAGAGGACAAAGCAAACTGTGATGAAGGCTCTTTACAAGTAAGTCAACAAAACATACTCTAAGGTATGGTAAATTGCAGCAGATTTGTAGGAAGGTTTCATGTGTCCGTTACAAAAATTACAAAGCAAACATCAACATTGCACACTTTCTGCCTCAGTTATCCTTAGTAATGATTATCAAAGGAATGAAAACTTACACAACTTGCCCTTGTCAAAACAGAGATGAGAGAACTTCATCAGAAGATATATACAGTGGCTAGATTCTCATTTCCTTTCTCTCTGTCTCTTTTATCTTCTCTTCTGGGTTTTACCTCTCTAAGGATGATTCACCAGAATTGCATTTTTCTAACAAATTTATATGAATACATGTTAGAGACAGGAATCACCAACTTACCACAGTCAATAGTTCTCTGTTTGGTGATATTAGCCAGCTGCCTGTCCACTTCAAACACTCCAGGACCAGGGGTGATGACCACAGACACTTTGCCAGTACGGTCAAAGTTACGGTCCAGGTAGTAATTCTCAAACACTGGGGGCAGAAAAACAGTGCATGTATTCACCTCATTACAGCATGTATGTGTGCATTATTTTTCAGTTTGCCAATGTGGACAATGTCACTTCCTGTCTAGGGAATCTTTTTCAACTATTGAGGGGGAATACAAGTATTGCATGAATAAAACTTTCATTCTTCAATCACTGATTGGGGGAAAAAAATGCATGTGTTTATATTATATTAAACACAACAATCACACTTCAGCTACTGACTGGGAAAAAAAAGCAATGTGTAGATATACTGAATTAAATTTTCACCAAAGAATTCACATGCCTCATTCACATTCCAATATGCAAAGCATATCACATGAAAAGAAAGAATACAATACTGTGGTTTTGCACATGGCTTACAATTGAGAGACATGTTGAGTGTTTCCAGAAAGTTTCCTTGAGATGCCACTGAGATGCTGCCCTTGGGCATTCTGAAAGCTCCCTGGTGCATGCGCTGATGGTAGTGCAGTACCAGGTTCTCGTACTCATTGAACAAAGTCCTGAGCTGTCGAAGCACAGATGACCACTCTTCATACCGCTCATTCTGTACAATCACTCTGTAAGACATCAAAATATGAGAATTGGGCTCATATCATCAAACAGAGGATCTAGAACCAACTCACAGTGACAATCAGATATTAACATATCAGCAATACAGATGAAGAGGGTTAATGTGTTCATTAAGACAAATTTCCAATAATTATTTTTAGTCAGGGCACCACAACAGTGATAATAGCATTGTTACATACAATCTTCAACAAATGTATTACGTAATCATGCCAGAGATCTAAACAAAAAAATACCTACTTGAAGAGCTCAGTTCTAAGAAAAGCAAGACATTTCTTATCTTATTTTATAGACAAATCATTGAGGTCTATAATGAAAACTGCATAATACATAATGCCTTTGGTGTTGTCTATAATGAAGACAACACCAAAAACATAAAGCCAGGTATACCTCACCTGTAAAAATCTTCATAGATTCTTCCTTGAGAGTCAACCTGCAAACATTCTCTCACAGAAGTGGGGAATTCATCTGCAAATTACAGAAGACATGAAATTATGATCAATAGAATGAACATTGTATCACTTCTCTGGTGACTATCACTAACCATGCTCGATCTGCAAATAAGTATGGTTTAAAAAGATGGTTATTTGCACTTTCATTCAACAAAATCATAACCAGACACTCCCACTGATGTCAAAGTTACAAAAAAATCTAAAAAGACAGCAAAATGAAAGTAGGTAGGAGCTGGGAGCCCTGTGATAAAATAGTGTTCACCCAGAACACCACCTTCTGAAAATCATTATTACGAAACATAATCAGCTCTAAAACCCATGATGATCAAGTTACATCTTTTATTAGCCTGAAGAAGAAAACAACCTGTTCCCATATTTTCAAGTTATTTGACAGTTTTCTTTCTGGAAAAAAAGTTTCATAGTGAAAACAGCAGCTTTAGTAACAAACACCATCATCTGAGACAGAGAGTTACGGATATCTTATTTCGTTTCTTTCTCATTCACTTTACGAGTCCTAGAAAACAGTATAGCATTGAGTTCTCGTACACCGGCATGACACATTGCTAGTCTGTTCAGGACAGAAATAGTTTCATACTTACCCATCGACTGAGCTTCATAGAAGGTTCTTGAGAAGAGGACAATGGTCACATCATGCAAACAGTTTTGCTCCTGATACAGGACGAAAGAATGGACATAAATCAAAGCAATCCAGGATCTGAGAACAATGCTCTATCTTCACAGTGACAAGATGGTCACATAACTTTTTATTGAGGCAGTTTTTGCCACTATATATCAATGTAAGAGCAATATGTTTTCATGGTGCCTCATCATCTCAATCACCATCACCCTTTCCATAGTCTAAGCCATAGAAAAGATCTCTAGTCCCATTCCTCTACTATTTCACTCCATGACTATCTATCCCCACTCATTTCTTCATCCAACCATGAACACTTCTGGTCAAGTAAGATCCTTTGAGATCCACCAGCTCTTAGTATGTGCAAACCAATATCTTTGTCTTTATCACTTAGGGTTTTCAGTTTGTTGAAAATTCAATATCTTCTGTTTTTGATTTACCAATCTTTCAATGACATACCAAGACAACAAAAATCTTGCAATCTTGTGATACTGTTAGATATGATTGTTGCAATAACAGTTCTGCAAGAAGTCCAGTCTAGCATCAATGTAAAGGTTTGCCATCCAACAAAGTTTGATGCTTTTAATGCGAAAACTTCACGCAATATACTGAAGCCATCATAGTGAAAAGATTTTTAGTCATGATAGCTACTTCAAGCTGATATGATTATGATATTCTCCAGCTTGCATCTCCTTCCTCACCTTCCACTTGTCAAAGAGATCGGTCAGAAATCCATTAACAGCTTTCTCAAAGTACAGATCACCATGAAGATCAAAGTCCCACATCTCTGTGCTCATCTGGATAAAAATCTGCACCACAGCAGTGGGAGATCTGAACACAATCTGTGGGCCAGACAAAGATTACAATGGCAATCATGATAAAGTGCACATTGATAATAGTGCATGTTTTAAATGGAAGCCCATTCCAAATCTTGGTTAAAAGCTCTATAAGACTGATTTCTCTACAAAATATTCAAGACTTCAAGACATACCAAAGTGTCACTTAGTCATTACCTTACAATGAGGAAATGGATTCAATGTTTTCCATCAACCACTGGTCTTTTGCTGATACTATTGTCCCCCCTCACCCTTTTCTTTTTAAATCAGGGTTCATAATCCCTAGATGCCTTAAAATTCAAGGACTTTTCAGGGACTTTACGACTGTATATAAGGATTCATGTAGCAGAATACCTTCACAAACGCACGTAGATATCTACACGTGTGTAATAATATTTTGCTGAACAGACTTACATGTAGGCTTATACATGAACAATAGATGGTATTGCAGATCGCATGCTGGATTTGTGCTTTACTGATGCTGAAACTCACTCTGCACAACACACAAGTAGGCCTACATGTAATTAACAGGTTTGATGAGAATCAGCTTATGTCAAGAGACAAACCTATTCAACCGAGTGACTTATTGTAAACAGTAGGTCCCTCCAGGCATCTTGCAATTACTTTTTCACTGATAAATATAATTGAAGATTCAAGGTGGGATGTAAAATTTCATTTAAAAGGCATTAAACCGTGCATAGCCATTTATTTCTATCATTATCATTTTCTTTTCTTTTCTAATGTGTGTATGGGGCAGCAGTGTTGCAGCACTAACATTGGGTATACAATTTAAATACAACTGTATTGTGACAATCTACGTATAAATTAAGAATGACCATAAACTGACATGTAGAGAGGGGTTTTAGTTAAAATCATTAAAAATGCAGCTGGCTTTCACACTTTACAATTCATTAAATCTCTGCAATTGAATTTAGATCTAAATCAATTTGTTACTTGTTCACTTGCATTAAAAAAAAAAACTACTTTTTTTTTTTGTCTTTTATATAGATCTAGAACTACAAGTACCCAGCAAAAAGGTCGCGTAATTGCCGTAATACTAATACATAGATCTAGGTCTGCGTAAGAAAATTACAAGTTGACCAGATGATGCCGCGACCTTATTATTTCTAAACACACAAAGAAAGCTCTTACTTGTAGATTTACTCCATATGCAGATCTATTTATCTCTCTTACTACAATAGAGCTAGATCTAGATCTACATCTATATCCCGGTAGATCTTGACAAGATCTCAGTAGGCCTGTTGACTAGATCTAGATTATGTTCTCTTTCTGTTCATATATCTACTCATGATGGGATTGTCAAAAGATGACCTTTTACAGTTCACAAATGGCAAACGATTGCTGAACTCAATGTTGAGTCTAGATCTTTGAGTAGGCCTATGTAAGCGCGATTCGAGATCCCAACACAAGTCCAGGCTGCCTGCTGCCCATTTATATCTTCATTCCAAGCATGTGCACAAAACATTCATACTTTCATTTTCAATTTCCTTGTTCCGCAAATGTATCGAAACATCGCTAGTCAGCAAGATGCTTCTGAATCAAAAAGTTCATTTTTTGTGCTGAAGTCCAAAGTCTGAATTTCCCGACTATATAATTTGATCTATTTCCCCGCGACATCCATCACAATGAATAATGATGACTAAAACTGGCGGCATCGAATTGCACTGGACCCGCAGGCCTAGACTAGGCTAGATCCGCAGTGAATGAAACAAAAAAAAATCATCTTACCATCCCGGTACGTGGTAGGAAATAAACTTACAGCAAATGTAAATCACGGAGTGGCTGTCGGGCACATTGACAGACGGAAAAGTGAAAAAAAAAAAAAAAAAAGTCCTGTTCTAATAATCGGTCACTGAACGAAATTGACCAACCGTGCAAAAATATAAGGACTTTTGAAGGACTTTGGCAACAATTTCCAAATTCAGCGACTTTTCAAGGCCTCAAAGTTTTTTTTCAAAATTCAAGGACTTTTAAGGACTTTCAAGGGTTCACTGTACGAACCCTGTTAAATACATCAGCGATCTTCAGTCATACAGTAAATCACATGGGATCTTTTCCTGTTGTCCAAAACCCCTTTTCCTGTTGTCCAAAACCCCTTTTCCCATCTAACAAATGTTGAAAAGAGGTTTTTTCAATTTTATTTCAAACCCCAAAATATCAATATTGCTGAAGCGCAGTAATGTATACAATATAGGTAACCAAAACCTCTGTTTGTCCAGTTGCTATAAATTGCAGTTTTGTTTCATTTGGATACAATGTAATTAAATACAATGTGCCATTACTTGTTAAAACAAAGCATGGGATCAGAATAACTAGCTCCATACAACCCATTCCCCTCTTGTACTTTTATTTTGTTTTGCTTTGCTTGCAACACTGGTCTGTGATTTCTGAGTGGTATCAATATGTCTCTCATGTTCTGAGTATCCCACCCAGCTATAGAGATTATTCTGTCCTGCATGCAGCTACATGGAAGATGACTTATGATGTGACCTTATTCATTGATATATGTGTAATACAACTTGCCTGAATGTAAGACCTACCCTGGTGGTTTCTGTGATTACACCACATGTCACATTCTCTCCTCTGGCCCATAACTCATTTACACTGGCTCTGAGAAAGCAAAATACTCCATATCAAACAGAACAACAAACAACTCCATGGAAATAAGGAAACTGAGAGAAATCAACACTGTACATAAAATATTTATAAACACAATACAATTTTCTTGCAACACTGTCCATATAACAAATTCAATCATAACTCATTTTTCAGCAATGTCCTACAATGTTGATGATTATTCCTCAATTCTGAAGAATATAGTCTATAACTGAAAACAATCATGGCTTCACTCTGCTGGTCATAATTGAGTAGCTTACAAACATGTCCACTTGGACAATTATCCGTCGAGATAACCTCCACCAGGAGGTTGAAAGATGTATATAAAACATAACATAAAACTTAGACAATATGTGGCATGATCCATATCAATTATGCTTCATTTTTACCAAACTGTAAATGAAACCACTGAACTGTAATGAACACCACTTTACGTTTTATGATATTGTTATTCTTAGGGAGTAGTAAAAAGATTTTTTTCTTCTTTTTGAGTGAGCTTGCAAATCTTTCAAGAATAGTATTCTTCAGATATGAAGGAGTAAATCTTTATAACACAAACTGATTTAGTCCACTGCTGTGCTACGTCACATAATTTTTCATTTTTAATTTAAAACAAAACTATCCTTGTGAAGCTGACAAGTTTAACACTAATAAAAGACAAATGTTAAATGAATGGATCAATCTTTTGACTACAGATATTATAATCAGCCAACATTGCAATCAGTGGAGTTTTCAGTAGCACTATGGACATTTGCTTTAAGCAACTGACACAGGTCATTCACTTTCACACAGGGAGGTAACAAACTGAACACTAAGGACCTTGGCAGGTCCTAGAATGTGCAAAGGACAAATCAATACTGACCTCATCTCAGCAAATTCAATCTGTTTCTTCAGGTAGACACAGGTGTTGGTCTGCAATAATACGAATACAAATATGAATAGTTTGTCCATACGGAAATACATTTTACCACTGCAGAAATCAATTGAAACAAAAAATATATGAAACATACACAGCACAAAGATACATTAACAATTTCCATATGCATACATACACAATAATAAACACTATGTCAGAATAAATGAAACTTGATGGCTAGTTCATCCGAATCAGTTTGGTCAATGACAAGACATGATTATAAATTTCTTACAATTATCCAGTTGTGTCTACTTATCCAATCAATTTAGTTTTCATGCCATTTATACTTTCCATATTTCATAGCTGGGATTTTTCTACAAAAATACTAGAATCCTGGTTTTCTAATGGGGTGTATTTACTATACAAAAAAAAAATTCTGAAAAAGAAATCATGAGCTTCTAATCTTATCTGGTACTCATAGTTTTGAAATAAGAAAATGAATAAGTGATTTGATTACTGCAAAATTGCGAAAGGGTGATTAACCTTCTTGAAAATGCAATGTCTCATTAGCAGTCAAACAGTTTTCTGTTAAGTTTTCATTCCCTTCTGTAAGAGAGACTACTATTCACCTTTGTTAATTAAGGAGATATGCCCTGTAAAAAAAGGACAAAAATAGCCCATTACTTACCAGAGTTTTGCACATCCTCCACATGTCACTGCGTCCAAAATATTGATCTTTGAATAAGATCTCCACCAAGTCCAGCCCCACCGACTGAAAACGTTATCAAGTATTTTTTTATAAAAATATTATTTGCCTTTAAACATGTCATGTTGTCAAGATATTTGGTCATACCTAGAAATTGACTAGAATATCTGTAAACCACTACATAAGACTGCAGATAGCACAAAATCTGATGATCCAATCTCAGAAATATTATAAAATTTAATCATAAAAAGAAGCTGTTAATAGTATTCTTTAATGCACCATGTGCACCACACACAATCCAGTTGACTGAAGCATTCAAACAGCATGAAAAGTATCAACTTCAAGATGCCCTGATGTTCACAGACTACATCACACGACATATTCATCCCCATCATCACAAGAAGCATAAAACTGACACTGGTGATAACAACTGATGATGAGACTAAAACTATCCACAAATGTGCATTTTGTGTGATGGGTTGTGAATGTGCAATATCTCAAAGTCTGGTGTCATGTCAAGCAAAATGAGTTTCAAGGTTGGAACAATACTCATAGCATTGCTCCAGACTCAACAAGAAGAGTAAAACAACACTAACAATGCAATTTGCAGAGCAAGTTTTAATAGTTTTATACAACTTTTCTATCCAAAGGAAACATCTCAAAAACAGTGTGTTCTTTGATCAGTGCTGTGCACACTATTTCAATAACAAGTTCTGTTACGGAGAAATACAAAATCTTTGTGCAGTTAATTATAGGAAGTTTAATGGTCAAATGTTTTTCTTAATTTCAGGTACAATGGCAATTCCAGCAGCTCCCTATCAATGTGTAGGCAAAACCTTTAAATTCTAATACACATATTTAATAATGTGATACTTAAAACCCACTTTGGCATCCACTTTGTTGACCACAACATTGGTGTAGGGTCGCAAACTGAAGGCATTGGCAATACTTTGCTCCATGCTGACAGTATCTGCAACAACAGATTCAGCTTCATTACTGAAGTTAAGCAACATGTTACAATAACACTTTTCAATTCAAAATCACCTAATATACTATCTTATTCTACCACAGAATGACATGCCTTAATCTGAACTTACATAATACTGAACCGTAATGCAACATATTTCATTAGCTTTATTCACTTAACAGTAGTCTCCCAATTCTCTTCCCAATCTCCCACTTGAGGTTAATGGCCTTGAGTTCTGAGTACAGGCTCTGCACCCTCAACCCAAAATCTCACAGTTCGAGTATATCATATTCCATCACATCAAACTTCATAAAGTGTCATTTATGGAATGAGAAGTTAACCTTGTAGTGTGACAGGAGTATGGAAATACTGAGCCTTTTAATTTTGCTAGAACCTTTACCTCTTTGCTGGAAGTCTTCTGGCAAGCTCTTGACCTGCAGCAGCAGGCGGCTATAAAGATATAAAATTAGAGTGGCCTTGATTACAAACATGGTGAGGCAACAGCATTTTCTACTCTAACACAAATTCTATCAGTTTATATTGTTGTATTTTAGCCAAGAACATTCTATCAGTTTATACTGGAACATTGTATTTTAGACCATGCGATATAATACTTTATTTATTATTTTTATATACTTTATATTTATTATATTTATGAGGAGAGAAAAATAGCCACCACAAAGTATTTGTGTACCAGAAAATGTTTCAGAATTTCTTATTTTACACTGAGGATCAATAAACATTGTGTACAAGGACAAAGATGTGAAGGAAAGTTTCTAAAGAGAAATGGCACTAAAACGGTGATGCATCATTAAATATTCACATTCTATACATTCAAAGTTTCAAAACAATTATTGAAAGCTGCTTATAGATCTAGTAGCAATTTCAATATAATTCTCAAAATGTGAACCTGAAATGCAACTTTACGTATGAAAATATAACTTCTTGAGCATTGCACTTGGTGAAGTGATTGTGCTCGAAGCCAAGATTTCATGACATTGCAGAAAATGAAAGCCAGCGCAAACCACACAGATGGTTTTCATATTTCTCTTTACAGATTAAATATATGATGCTTACAAAGAAGATATATAAATTGAAGTATTTGGTATTTAAGGTTGTCCTAACCAATGATCCAAAAGTCTGGAGGTTTCTGTTTGCACTGTGCTCTTTCTTAAAAGTGATTGCCTATTTTCCCAAGTTATGTATGATGTCTTTCGCTGAGCTAGGGAAATGAGAAAGCAATAAAATGAATGCCTAGATGGATATAATTATTCTTGTGATCATTTGACTAGGGAAACAATTCAGGCAACACTCACTTCCACTCATCCTCAGGATGATATATTTCGAGGACATCTCCAACCTTGACATTTGCAAAATCCTTGGATGATATCAAAATATCTTGATCTGAAACAGAGAAATGTTGGTATATCACTGTATATTATTTCAATGAGTTTTAAAACTAGTGCAAACCTAGACTCTAATTATAACAGGATCATGATATGCACACAGTCTTTGAAACTTTCAGTACTTATAAAGAAAATTACATATAAATAATCCTGCCTTTGTGTGGGATGAGTTCCATTCTCCTGAGAATACTCTAGCTTTATACCTCATTTAAACAACTCTGTCTCTCTCTCTCTGTGTACGCTAGATCTAGAATCTGATTTATCTTTTTGAGTACTTCACTAAAAACAAAGTAAGATACTCACAAAAATCAGTGTCTGCAAGAAAATGTATGTTATACGTCAATGGTCATCCCACACCAACCATCCCCTTTTTCCCTTTGACCTAACATTCCGACCCCTGACCAGCGCTTTGCACCTGTACACAGAATTTCATTTTAGACATTGCATGCTGATGATTGGTAGTGACTAAAGACTCCGGGGAAGAGGGCCCAAATCAGGAGATAATCTGCTTCTTCATGTAAAAATTAGTAAAACAGACAATCAATGCTTCTGAATGCTTGTGGGAGAATAGACGATGGATTCTGGTTGTCTCCTGTAGATCTACAGTGGCGAGACTAACTGTGGGTAGAGATTAGAGTTGATCAACTTGATGGAGCGTGGGAGACTGATCATATCGCTGATGCTTAGCACAGGACTGCAAACTTGGCATAGCAGTGAGGTGGCTAATTTTGATTTCGTTTACATCTGTATTTTCGAAGAGGTAAATTCACATGATTTAGGCCTTGTTAAGAACAAGATGTGTGACATACAGAGTAATGGAGGGTGTGCGCGTCACCCCACCGAGTTAGAAGTCTACTGCGCTAACCCGGTCATTTGTTTTTAGGTAATTTTAATATTTCCGGATGTTAAAATATCTTAGTTACCAGGTAATAA
>JBCEWB010722805.1:0-14875 GCA_039654565.1 Peronia peronii | reverse complement strand
GTTCATATCAATTATGTTATTGATAAAATCACAGAATCTATGCTAGATATGGCAGCCATACTTGGGGTTCACATCAATTATAATATAGTGGAACACATTTAAACCAAAAACAACTAAGCACCAGAAACACGGCTGAACCGAAAGAAAAATTAATCCCCGTCTTTTTTCTCTTTAACTCCTTGTTAATGGACTAGCGATAAACCAAAGTCAACATATGTTGGAACATGGCTGAACCGAAAACAATGACCTTGATTTTAGTGGAAGCCAACAACATATTCTTCATCAAGCACGCTTAGTACCGACATGCCATTCTCTAATCATCAGGCCTGAGGCCACCAGCAGGTGTCAAAGATGGAGAGGGGTAGGGGACGGGGGAACTGCATCAGTGAATCAAGTGCGCATTGTCTGTGGAATCTAAATTTATGCGGTGTGCTGACGAGGTGAGACGAGCAACACATCAAAGCATCGTGATGTGTGCTGTCTGATATGACGTGATGTTTGGATAAAGCAAAATATGTTCAAACCAAAATAATATTTCTGACCCCTAAAATTTTGGTTTAAGCGCGTTCTACTGTATCTATAAATTAACAGAAAAATGTTTAACATGACAGGCATACTTGAGATTCATATCAATTATGCCAGATAAAATCACATTAACTATGCTGGGGACAATAACCATATTCATATCAGTCCTGCTATAAATAAACCTAGCGAGACATACCATCTCTATGCAATATACATGCATATACCAGTTCTTAACCCTAGAAAACTATTCATTACAGTACATTTTAACAAAGAACAATCTTGAACATCTAGAATTTACGAAACTTAATAAATACTATTCGAAGTATACTGGGTGGGGTCTGAACGCTTTTTGTTTTTCTTTCAGAACTGTCTTAAAGAATTGCTGTTCAGCATTAGTGCCAATATATTCTACACTGTGTAAAAATTAAGCTAAAATCTTATGCCACGCAATGAGTATCACTCTCAGAATTTCATTACCTGACCAATCACTACATCCAACTGCTTAGTGATAGTTATCGTCAAATAAAAACCACCACCTAATCATTTCAAAGTTAACTAAGAAACAGTTACCCTCACCCATGTGCTTGTGGTGCTAGTGGTGCTAAACAAAAATTTTCCTTTGATTTTGTGTGGAGCAGATAGACAATAAAAAAAGGTTATTTATTTATGTTCTTCAGCTTGGGGAGATTTATGAAATCCACAAGTTCAGTAGTTATCTAATTTTCTGGCATGATATTCAATATAATATAAACAAAATGGGAAACACTGAAGGGAGATAATTCACTGCAAAATTTTAATGAAAAAAAAAAACATTCTTGTCAGACCAGGCACGCATTGGTTACCTCCTCTACATTTTTGTTTTCCTTAGCGCTAGTTTCGAATAACTGGATTTGCATGCGCTCGGCAAAGCGTTGAGCATCTTGAGTAAGGACAACCTTTCTGTCTGGATCATCATCTTTGTTGCCCACTGAAACAATCAACACAAAAATCTACAATAATATGGAATAATACAAGCATAAATGATGACAGCCCATAAAATCAACAAAGCAAAAAGCCTTTTCTTTTTGCAAAAATATATACATAGAATTTAGCTGATTAATTCTTCTATGGCCATGAAATCCTAATACAGTGAAGTCCAGTTAAAGTTAATTTCTTAGTATTGAAAAAAAAAATGTCGACTTCAAGGCATTAACCATTCCGAAGGGATGCAATCTCTGGAGAATCAAAATATGTGCTGCGTATTTAAAGCAGTTATGCCCTATTCTACTGATTCTCTTCTTTTTCTAGTAGGCTGAAATGAGATGAGAACAAACCACAGGCTCCTTCGATTTGCTTATGATTTTTAACAATCTTAGAGACAGTGCTCTTATATTTCTCTTCCTATATCAATATTTTAGTTAATACTTTGGAGTCAACATCTTTAAGAAGTTTCATCTTTGTATCCAGATTGAGAATGTTGTGCTTTTTCTCCGACATTTTGATCACAAGGTGGAAGATAAAAGGCTGACTTATTATGGTGAGCGGAGAACATAAAAATGAATGTGATCCAATCATAAGACTGACATAGTCATGATGCCTGTCTGTTCTCAGTCTTTATGTTGTGTGCCAAAAAGATGCACAGAGAGAAGCACATGGGACATTTGTATGGAAGTGTTTCTGTATCCCTGCCAATGTGGGACAGGTGAAGAAAGTTGAATGTCACTTTATCAAAACAGCTATAGGCTCACAGATTATAATGTGTGGTAAAAAGAGGTCTCTCCCTCCTCATCTGATTTTTTTCTCCGTCCTCATAATTAATGGTTATCAGTTGGACAGTCATATCGAGTTGAATTTAAATGCAAACATCTCATCAGATACAAAATTCAAGAAAATATAAAGGAAAAAATGGAACTGCTAAAAGAAGTTGCCTTTTTAAGGAAGAATTTACTTTAATCGAGTTAAGTTCTGACAGACAGCCTTGTATTTTTGTCTACTATTTCTTAGATTTTGATACTACGTGGGACTCTGAAAAAAAACAGTTCTGTACTGAAAATTTTTTCTTTCAGTTCACACACACCATAAACACTGATTTTTGCTATTCACTTTAAGAAATATCAACATCTTCAGCTACCACAAGGTTAGCTGGTTACCCACATCTGAATTAGTTTATAACACAAGGTTACCCACATCTGAATCAGTTTATAACACTGAAATTACTGAGTAGTACATATACAGATGTACACAGATAGCTATGAACAGCTTATTTACATTGCTGTTAAGAAAAATTAATCATTAGATGTGGATATAGAAGGTGGAGACCATACCTAATATTCTATTGACTACATCACAGTTCTGATCTATTTCGTGAAGCCATCTCTGAACATTTGCAAATGATTCCCCACTCGTCACATCGTAAACCACCAGTACTCCATGTGTGCCTCTGTAGTATCTGCAAAGAGAAATATACAGATATTCAAATGACCGCCGATAAATTTTACAGTCTTATTACTTGTCAGCTACTATCTGTGAGTACTTATATACTCATGTGTCTCCTATCTATCTCCTATAATTCCATTTCAAGAGACAAGATACAACTACAGTAAAAACTATTAAGTCTGACTATTTGGAAGATCTTGGGTCACAACTGTTACACAGAAAGTAAGTTTTCAAGAAAAATAAACACTTGCAAAAGATGGCAGTGCTCTCAAAACAATAGAACACTCTGTCATGGATAGCTTTGTTCAATATTTATGAACCCTACACTACAAAGACTGTGCCTCTATTAAAACTTTCTTTGCCACAATTAAAGCAAATGGTTTGTGAAATCTGGAACGCTCATAAAAATTTATTTGAAAGATATCAATGGATCTGGCTTCTATGAATTTGGATCTCTTTTCTCTGTCATTTTATTTATATGACAAGTGGTCTACATCCTCCTGATATCCTGGTAATAACAAGAAATAAAAACACCACTGTTTAAGATAAGCTCTTTCACGTTTAACACAAAAAGGAGGGGGGAGGAGGGAGGGAGAAGAAGAGTACTTTATCATAATAATAAGGTCCAGAGAGTCCTGGCTCAAGTATCAAGTAATCTATGTAGATTATTCTTTCCCCAAAATATTCCATATACAGAGTGCCACTTGAGACTGTGGTTACATTTTACTTCCTGGTTGCTACTGAGTGGGATAGCATGTCAAGCTTATATCAAAGAAAAAGAAAGTACTGCATTCACTAGAAAAGCTGGGGGACAGAAGTGGTAGTATTCTATTGTCACTACAATCAACTGTATATACAGTGAAGACTTATACAGCACATGATTTGAGATCAGACAATATAGTCACTGCCAAGTTTGTGGACACGGGTATTACTGAAATCAAAGATACTACTATAACATCTCCAAAATCAGTCCCATTTGAATTATTATTATGAAATGAACTTCCATGATGAGATCAAGTTCTGGTTTCAGAACTGTGAACAAACTGGATCTGAAGCTTGGACATTTCTCACCAATTAATTAGAATCTACATGCATGATTGGTTCTCTTTCTTTGTTAAATCAAAGATTGCATGATTCAAATCTTTGCTCCACTCAGTGTTAGAGTTGTATCCAACCTGTATGAAGCAGCTTGGGTTGCAGTTCACTGATTACTGGATTAGATGAAAGGACCATATTATTAAGTAGCCAAGACTATTTTGATGAACGTAGGCAGATGCATCAGTTAGGACAAGAACATACAACAAAATTTTGAGATCTATCTCTCACTATGCTTTTCTAGAATTCTCAGATGAAACAGGAAAATGCAGTTTTTGTTACTCTTTTTCAATGGTCTTCTTATTCAATGATGAGGAGTTTTATTTTTATTTTTTTTTTTATCATTTCACAGCTTCTAACATGAATTTATAGATACATAGGACAAGCAAGACAGCTTGACTATCTGGAGAGATCTTATTCTAAAATTGAAAACTTATGACAAACATCAAAAAACTACGGGTGTGCAAAAAGTGAGATATTTACTACTGTTGCCTACTAAAACTACAAAACAGCACTTTTCTTTCCTTCTGGAAATGATCTTCTTGCTGGTCATTTAGTTTCTGTCGTAACAGTAATAGTGCTAAAAAAACAATGATGCTTCAGGCTGCAAAAATGCTCAGATTTTTCATATGAATGATGTGGTGCATAAATACTTTGACATTTCAGATGCATTCATGTCATGCTGAACTATGTCCCGAGTTTCCTACCAAGTAGATAGATAATAACCTCCAATATGGGGGTTGTACAAAACACCATCTGTGACATCAGTTTTGTCATTAGGTATTTCTGTCGAACAAATAATCTCTGCCTCAGGCAAACAGAGAGACTCACGTGGATGTAATGGTTCTGAATCGCTCCTGTCCAGCTGTGTCCCAAATCTGAAGTTTGACTCTTTCCCCATTGACATCAATTGTCCGGATTTTGAAATCTACCCCTATCGTTGTGATGTATGTTCCTGAAAATGATTTAAAACAAAATAAAAAAATATAAATCATCATTTTACTGAGCACTATGAGCAATTATTTTCATACACACTGAAGTTTGCTACAGCAGGATCAAATAGACAAACAGTTTATATGATTATGCAACAATAAATATTTAACCTTAGGTTCACTTAAGTTTTCTACCGGATAGGTTCATAATCAAATCTCACTGAATCTTGAAGAAGGAAAAAAAAATTCACTTTTGTGTTCTTTGACTGAGATATAGATTTTAAAAATTCAGAAAAAACATGGCGTAAGGAAAATGTTTTCTTCTCACTGTAATAATTTTATTAGTTGTTTTACTGATCAATCTTTTGAATGACAAGTAAACTTATTTTTTTTCTTCTTTTAGAACCTCCTGTATTTGGCTAGGGAAGAAACAGGATTAGTCAAAATGATCTATCATTACATTGAGCATTATGTGCCAACAGAGTCATTATCAAAGAATTTTATTCTAATCAATCTCATCTGTCCCTTCTCAAATTCTAGAATCAGCTTTAGCATTTACTGGGTGCAATTCACATTTTCAAAAGTGGTGGCTTATAATCAGAGATAACTGTCATTGTTGCTAAGGAGTCTTGAAATATGATGAAAAGTTATGAGGAGGACAACCTATGTCTACTTTAACAAAATCAGTTAGGCATAAAATTTTAATATTAGCACTATGAAATAAATTTAGTCTAATTTTTGTCTATTTTCTCCAGATTTAGTGTTGTTAGCTTGCTATACTGTAGTTTTTTATAATAGAAGCTATTTCTAACAACTTCAAATGATAAGAGCAATGGTAATACCAACATCATATGACCTTTAGTTTTAAAATTGTTGAGCAAAAACTACCTACACTAACTACTGATTTGATTTTCTTCATGGTTTGATTACCCATTTATAGTTTAAGGCATCAAAGAAGTATGAAATTGCCAGTGTTGGAAAACAAATTATATGCCACGATATATACAAGCTAATTTAATGTATCTTTGTGCATTTTTTTTTTTTTGTTCTGTGTTCAGCACAGTTCTATTCATTATCTACATCATAATAATTAATAAGAGCACGACTACCTACCTGAAAATACATTGTCTGCAAATCTTAGCAGTAAGCTGCTCTTTCCCACACCTGAAAAATACATGTGAAAGTTTGTTGAATGTTTTTAAATAATTTAACATATTCAACTGTCAATGGGGGTTTCCCCTGAGAAAATCTGATTTTGCTGATCATGGGGTCCAGGGATCTACTTTGAAGTGAATGTCTCGACGCAAAAGAGTCGCAGCTAAATAAATTTTTTAACCAAGTAAAGTATACTCATTTCCCTTTCCAGTGATACTAATAATTCTAACATTAAAAACTCAACACACGACTCATTGCATATGTTTTATGACATACATACATACACTGGATTTCATATCATAAATTAATGCTACAAACTTTAGCTTTATGTTTTATATTATGATAAACTGATTCACCAGCAAATCCAGGCACATTATCAGGCCTTTTTAATAATGGCCCACAGAATTACAAACACAACTTCAGCATTTCATCATTAAGTAACAAGAGTCACAGTGAAAAATATAGGATTTGATTATAATTACATATAAACGTCAACAATGTCAACTCATTTCCTCACTTTTCAGTGTAGAGCCCGGTCTTTGAAAGGCAAGGATATTATATATTTATATGGCCACACAGAAAAAAAGCAAATAAAAATATTATCACTCAGTATCACCACTTAACAAAATGTTTATTTGACAGATGGCTTAAAAATTCCAACAGATGTAAAAGTTTTTTGGCAGCAAATTAAAAGGTATGCTTTGTACAAGAAAGTAATAAATTGTAAATTTTACAATCAGCGAAAGAAAGAAACACAAATTTTCAAAAGACACAGTCTGTATGACTTAAAATTACTTGAAAAAAAAAAAATTAAAAAAAACAAACAAACTAGGTTTTCATGTTTATGTATTACTAAAAGTCCCCCATAGCAATGCAATGTCTGCTCCATTATATTGTTGAAAGCAATCATAATTCATTCTGACCTAATCTCTATTCTTACTATTAATAAGATTCAACAATAAAATGCACTATAATAGTTCATGACACAATGTTTCCTGCTACTATAATCCATGTAAAAAGTACAGTTCATCAGCCTAACCTACTTTCTTTTTCTGTATTATACCAATTTTGACTTGTAAAGAATTCTAATTTCAATTTCACCTTGTTCTGTCAGAAAGCTATTCATAAATATTAGTAGAGACCAGCATTTCAGATAGCTTTTCCCAAAATGAAAATAATTCTTTACAGCTAAGATGACATACAGAGCAAAATCAACAGAGACAATAAAATACAGTACAATCACGACATGCTGGTCTGCTGATGACCATCCATTTCAAAGGGCATGTAATAAATAAAATTGAAATTCTGATGTACAGAACACACCTAATTACACTCTAAAATGGTTATTAAGAAAACATTTAAAATGAAACCTGCGTCATTAGGAAAGAATCTCTTGCAACAGTCATTTTGCTATGAATTTGTCACCCTTAATATGAAATAAGAACTATGGGCTGATAAGAAATCTACCTTTATTATGAATGCTCTTTGCTTTCCTGATCGCACTTTTCTTTCATATTAACATGTACCAGATCAATTTCTTCAGACAAAGAAATCATCCGTGAGCGTGTCAAGTACAAGTACCAACATGTGCTGTGCTGCCAGCACTATGAGTATGACACAATAAGAAAGGTAAGGCCTGTGGGGCAAGTATGTAGAAATCATGCACGTCCTTCTTTTCTCTCCCCTCCCCCTCCCATTCAATACTTCACCTGTCCCTCATGATGTACCGTGAGAAGGTGTCGCATATTACATGTGTGTGAGGCTGCTGCTACGATTTCACTGCTATTTATAGCCACAAAACCATGCTTTTGAAGATGGATTGACCTTTGTCTTTTCAATCATATTTGCAGACATCCGGTCAACCAAATCAGTTGCGCTTGTCAGTATACTGAGAATCCGATAGGCCTTTTTCAGTTTCATACTGGAAACTGAAGATCTATTAAGGTGGTGCTTGAAACTGACTATAAATCTAGTTTAGATCTAGGCCTAGTATTAGTAATGAATTCATCGAAACTAAACATGTCAGTCTTGAGAACAGATTTATTGCTGGAGTTCGAAATGGCACTGATTTATGAAGTTGATGAAGGTAAATGAAAAGGTTGGACATCTAAAGAAAGTACCAAGTGTGACCTTCCAAAATCGACTTTGTCTAGCGGCGAACTTTTTCAGGGAAACTAATAATGTAATCAAACCATACCCATTCTATACGTAAAAGTATGTCTATGAATGAAGCTGCTTCCAAAGGTTATGTTCACTGTTTCAGAATGGTCTTTTCAGTTGTTGCTAAATAGCGATAAAACAAAAGGTTTCCATTCTCCACAAATTTTGTAATTATTAAATATCTGAGGGCCAATTTAGAACAAAGAATTCCCCCCCCCCCCCCAAACAATCACTACATATAATACATTTCTATGTTATGAAGGAAAGTATGCAAATTATATTATATCTTCTTCAGTTCTTCAGAGGAATAGATAATCATGCAGTTGGATTTTTAAAAATTAACATTTGGTAAATGATTGAACATTTCAACTTAGATCACATGCACTTGTGCCTAATCAGAATCTGAAAACAAATGTAGACTTCTTTCCTGACTGCCTCAACAATATATCCTCATGAGACTAGTTTAAATCGCTGTATGGAACGTTTCTGTGTTTACATTGTTTTGTTGTGACTATGCTTGCATATCTTCCCATGTTCCATTTTCTTGGAGATATCAGTATCATGCATAGAGTGCTGTGGCTTCTTTCGTGGATTTTTTTCCTTCTAAATGACTTTCAAAAGTAATAAAAATGACCAAATCTGCTGAACATGGCTTTTTCACTGGTACTTCTTGGTCTAAAATGAAACTGACTGGAAGCCTAAGACAATGAAGTTTTTAATTTTTCCTTGTTGACATCGTGATTTGAAATAAAGCCCAGACAATAAACACTAAACATAGCAAGGGATTCTGCCAAAATTTTCTCCACCTTCTGTGGCAAGCCAAATGAACATGGTTATTAACAATTTGTATTTTGTTTCTTTTGTAAACTTGAATAATTAGCATAACATCAAGTTAGAAAACTTTCTCCCTGCCATACCAGTTTCAAAGTTCTCCAATAAAGTTACGTTTTAAGCATTCTCTAGTTCCGCAAGAGTCTTGTCATTCAAGTCAATTTTCAAGAATAATATGACAAGGCCATGAAATATCAAATCACCAGACTTTTGGCAAAATCTCATCCCAAACAGTGACCAGCCTCTCATTTGTCCCCAATCTAAGTTGGTCATGCTGAGGCCTTATTCATCAAAATAATGGCTTTTGCATACTGCAAAGCATCATGTCTGGATCTGTCAGTGATGCATCAAAGAAACTGAAAATTTCACTTCAATTCTTACATTTCATTGATATTTGGTCTGTTTCTCTCTTAGTGCTTATTGCAGTGAAAACTGGTCCCATTTGGATATCAATTTCAGCACAAACTGCCCCAAAATAGCTCAACTATAACTATGTGACTCTAAGCATGATAGAAAATATATTATCATAGATCTTAAGATTAAGTAAGTTGCATTCTTCAATGTAAACTTATGACCAGAAAACTAGCTGAGCCTCAATTCTTTCTCAGTCTCAAGTGATGATGTGATTTACACTTTAGATAAAAAGATAAATTTCTAAAAATCACTTCCAAAACACACTCCATTTGAGTAGTAAGGGCTGGATCAGGGCTGTCTGTGCAAAACTGAGCCAACCCCTGAACTTGTCTGCCGACATACGAAATAATACATAACACTCTCATTTCATCCCACAAAGACCTAATCACATACCGAAGCAAACTGAATGTTTTGTCACATGAAAAATAGTACAAGAAATTCTAACCAATACTAATGTCAATGACGAATAATACTGATTGACAATGTACTCAAAACAAGAGAACTAGGTTAGATCCAGATCTCATGCATAGTCTAGTACAGTAGTATAGTCGATATGGAAGCACCAAACCGTTTAAATGATGACACCAGCGGCACTGAGATTGTCTAGATGTGTAATCTAGAGAGAAGATCCAAGGTTTGATCTTGATCTACTGGCCTCAAACACTGTCAAAGGACCAAATTTTGCCCCACACAGGATAATAAGGAGAAGTGCTCTTTACAAGTTTTTTTCAAGACTGTTAACCGTAATTACTAATAATATTTCTAATATCGGCCAATCTCCCACTCCTTTCCATCCACTAGGTAGGCCACAAGCTGAGATAGAAAAGCATTCCAGGGTGACTGGAAGGGGATCTTTTTGGGCCTAGCTACCAAAATGCCAAAGGAGTAGATCTAATCTAAATCTAATAGATCTATCATGCAGCGCTATGATTCATGGTCACTTCTGCTTGGGATAACATAAATCCAGTCTGGCAGTATTATGCACAAAACCATGCACCGCAAACAGTCTCCAGTTATGGTTCCATATTGGATATTTGTTAGCAGAGAAAATAATTCTAAATTTACCAGTCCATTGAAGATTTTGATAACGTTACTGATGACAGCTTCGAGGCACTACTGTCTCACTGCGGTCCCTACAGCGACCTGGCATATATCGATTATTGTAAAATGAACTAGTGCCTATATCAATACTGCAATTATTGCCTCGGCGGTATGCACAGCCGAGGGTCCCAGCAGGTTAGGGTCATGGGTTGGTCTAGTTCATTTTACAGTAATCGATACGTGCCAGGTCGCCGTGGGGACCGCAGTGAGATGGCAGTGCCAGCTTCGATGCTGGCAACCGTGACAAAATAACCATGGATCGCTGCGAACCCGTTTTTCGCGGTTCCGCAGAACTCTGGCAGCCCTGCTGGATTTAGATCTATTAAGTTATCTAGAAGAAGACACAAAAAGCTAAATACTGAACTAAGTCACTAAGACCCAAAATTTGAATCTAAATCCATGTTCCAACCCCTACTGATCTAAATTCTAATTTGAAAGAATGCAAGAGGCATGCGTGATCTAGTCTAGATCTATTCTAGCTGTTTCGCTAGATCTAGATGTAGATCTCGTTTAGTAAGATAAGATCTCGTAACTGTAGATCTAATCTAGATCTAGACTCTAAATCTACATCTAGACTAGATCTATGACCTATCTAAGTATCTATCTATCTAGATCTATAAATATGATGACAGTTGAGCAGCCTTGCAAGTTGCAGTGTCACAGTATGTTTGTACCGATTGGTGAAAATGCCGTATTTGTTATCATTACAGCATAGTGAACAGAGATCTAGATCTAGTTAAATTTCTACAACAGTGGCATAATATTATTAAACGTACAGTACACCGCTACGGTACAGGAACAAGCTCAATTCTTGGTAATCGATCTGAAAATTTAAAGGGTTCAGCACTGCTGCTTGTAACTTCAACTTGATACTCAAACTTACCACTGTCACCGATAATCAATAACTTAAATAGATGATCATATTCTCGAGCCATATTAGCTCCAATTCTAAACAACAGATGTTATGGTTACTTTCTGTGCTATCTATCGATAATTTGTAAGGGGAGGACTTTCATTTACAGCCTAGTCGGAAGCGATAGACAGATTACAGAAATCTATTTCCGAGTTCCAACAGTCAACTACGCATGCGCAAAAATTTGTCTTCCCAAAAAAACAGGACTCAAAAGATACAAAACAATGGCATTTTAATACCGTACACGATTCATCAATAACTCTGTAGCGTTAAATCATCATCTTTGTGGGATCAAAAATGATGCCGGTCGTTTCGCTAATGCATTTTTGAAGAGAAAAGGATATTGGTTTATCTGAAACTATTTCTTCACGTTGCACTAGATACTTTTGGGTGTGGCTGCGAAGCTCATGTTGGTAATAAGCGTCATAATACTATGCATTAGATCTATGTCGCTCTTAAACGATTTACTTATTAATTACAATAGCGCCATCGCTAAGCAAAACTAATTTCTCGTCATTCTAGCTTGATTTTTTTTTTTTTAAATTTCATATCCAAGAAAAATTGTTAACAAATTGCTCCGGTGTCACTGAGGAAATTTGTGATGATTATTGATCATCTAATTCGACCACAGTGATGTACTTCGTAAAAATACCCCCCTCTTTAATAACTTCTGTTGCGTGAAAATCGATATTTAATTTTACGATCTCGAGTTTAACTCATGTGAACAATGTGTTTTTTTTTATATACTTTTTTTTTAATGGTGAAAAGATGCGCTACCATAACATAACTTACTGGACGACAACCTTCCCCATTCCCCCATAGAGCTCAATGTGGGACAAGCAATTGCCGCCTCGTACTCAATTTATTCTTTATGTGATGATCAAGAGAGTCAAACTAGACTTGAATTCGTGATAATAATATTATAGTAACATCTCAAGGCTCTTTTGTCATCAGGATGGGGAAGGAATGATAGACCTACATGTAATTTTGTTTCTGTAAAATTTTGTAGTGCGCTATCAGAAACTCTTCAGTCCTTAACTATACAGCAACTAGGTAGATCTCCACAGGTAGCTGCTAAGTTGTATGCATTCCCTACAAACGTAAATGTAATAACATTATTTTTAGCTTGAGAAGAATGCCCAAAATTTTTTATTTCTTTGCATTAGGCATGCTTCGCTTTCATTCCAAGTGAATGCAACCTCTATGCGGAAGTGTTTTTTCACAGATGAGTGGGCACGGTGATTTCACAGATGGGGACCATCTCAGGGGACCGTAAAGGTTGTGGAGCAAAACAAGGATATTAAAAAGAAATCAAAGTGTGAGGATGTTCCACAGTGACACCATTTTATTGGTGGATAACTTGAAAACACTCAAAGAAAGAAAGACAAAAAAAACGAAGAAAGAAAGAGAAAGAAAAAAGACAGGAGAGAAGAAAGAACGACAGAAAGAAGAGAAGAGAAGAGAAGAAAAAAGAAGAGAGAAAGAAAGGCGGACACAGAGCAAACAAACGAAAGAAACAAAAAGAAAGAAAGAAAGAAGGAAAGAAAAATACAAAAGAAAAAAGAAAGAAAGGATGGCCGAATGAAATAAGAACGAACGAACGAACGAACGAACGAACGAAAGAAAGAACGAAAGAAAGAAAGAAAGAAAGAAAGAAAGAAAGAAAGAAAGGGTTCAAAAATTTGCCATGGACGTAGTGTTGTTCACAACCAGACACAATTATCTACTCAGATACAGCCACTTGACAAATTTGTACGATGTAATACATGTATCAGCGCTAGGGCGTTCCACCAAGCAGAGCACCCCCCCCCCCCCCCAACGCCTATCCTCCTTCTCTCGCTCTTTCTTTACTCTTGAAGTACTTGACAATTGTGTGTTCAGTGCAGCAGACCTAACGGGTTACTTGAGGGAAAAAGAAAATAATATAAAAGCTACTGGGCTGACGACATGCGTGTTGATTACAATGATTATTCACAGAATTTTTAAAAGCCACTACACCACTAAGAACAGTAGTCTAAAGTTATTCTAGATTTATCAGTGTTTTCGGAGAGGAAACATCAGGAAGTGGCTACAGACAATAATCAACAGATTTATTCTACAAATATTTGAACTTTTTTCCCCCCCAGTTTTACGGTTTCTTCCATCAGAATAATTTACTAATTATATAATATGTGCAAAATGGCTTGGAATCACAGCAAAGCAGGCCAGACTGATTTCAACAATTTTTTTTAATGGCGTAACATTCATAGCATTATTGTCATGAGCTTGTAGGGTTAAGGGCTCATATCAATGTCAGTCTGCATTGCCTTTGCCAAAAAAAAAAAAAACAAAAACAAAAGAAAACAAAAACAAAAACGGGGAATTAAAAAAAAGGGGGGGGGGGGCGGGGAGGGGAGAGATGAAGTGCTACAGAGAGAGTCTTCAGCTTATTAGTGACGCTAGGACATGTACAATATATCTTATTCTACGGTTTGATTCGGAAATGGTGATTCGTCATCGTTCGATGAGTAAGCATTGTCGTCACCACTACAAAGGCAATTATGAACTACATGTTATACATGTAGGCCTATAATATTATGTTTTGCCTGCAATGATACGCTTCCAGATGTTTGTGTTCGACATTTGTTGGATCGACAAAAGGCTAGCAATGCCGAAAGCATGCCGAAATACATGTACATAATTTGCTATAAATAGGAACACATGTTATGTAATGCCGTAATGGTGTCTATAAAAAGATTTAAACAAACTATATTTATCTGTTTATGCTTGCATGGATGGACGGAATAAATTGACCACCAGTGATGCAATCGTAGTGAATGGCGCGATAAGATCTAAGCGAAACAGATCCAACAGTGGAGAATTGTGCAGAGGAAGGATATCGTCTCCTCTTTCATCCTGACTCGTGAAACCTTTACATGTACCAAATCTTTCTCACACGGCGATATAAGCGGGGAAAAGTACATGAATCATATCACACTACCAACCATTTTTGTGCAGGCATGTAACTCACAGGAACTGCTAAATGAGTCACTTTGTAGTGGATGATAATGGAATAAAAGCTTAGAAAATATATTAGGGATAGGCTAAAATGGCAGATAAATTGGGTGTTATATCACTGGGCACAGACACAAGCACAGATACAGACAGGCAGAAAAGCTGAATATCTCGAGGAATGGATAGGTGGATGGATAGATGGATGGACGGACAGGATGGACAGACGAATGGATGGATGGATGGATGGATGGATAGATAGATAGATAGATTTAGATAGATAGATAGATAGATAGATAGATAGATAGATAGATAGATAGATAGATAGATAGATAGATAGATA
>JBCEWB010722694.1:0-16975 GCA_039654565.1 Peronia peronii | reverse complement strand
GGATGCCCCCACGGGCTTCCCCTGGAATTCTTGACATGCGCAGTGGACGATTTCTCGAATGTGAAAATCGTCTATTCCGAAAATTTCGTGCGTTTATTTTTAGAAGAGGGGCAGCTATCGAGCTGCACTCGCTTGTGTTCAATGATGGTGAAAAGCAAGCAGTTAGCTTCGGGGCGAAGAACATTAAATTTTGTTTTTGCAAGAATTTCTACGGAACAAAGGGGTCTCTGTATAATATTTGTTTTGGAGATACGTACATAGATCTAAATTTATATTATATACCCACTTATGGTTCTGATATCCCTTCCTCTTCATTATTTTCTGTCTCTCAACGCATTAGATCCAGACTTAGAGCTAAGTTGCATAAAATGTTGATTCGTTCATTTATTTATGATACTGATAAGCCTTGCATTTTAGCATCTGGGCGATTTTTTTTTCATTCGTAACAATTTCGTCCTTGGCCAAGATTTAGATCTAGATCTAAATTCAGATCTAGACTAAGCTTGGACTAGACCAAGATCGAGATCAAGACGTAGTGAGATCTAAACTTTTGATCGGTTGATGGATTTTTAAATTTTTTTTTTTTTTTTTTTTGCAAATCAGCAGATCTAGATCTACTTTAACAAGTTTTAACATGAGCTGAGATCGGCCATAAAATGTGAAATGAGCGTAATACATTTGTATCAACTTTAGTTTTATATATCAAGCATTATCATAATAATCACGTTTGAGTTCAGTTATTATGCTTTCCATTTCACCATATGAGTATTTTGAGCATTGTGAGGTATGCTTGTTTTGTTAGCTTTACGATACCAGAGGTGGAGAAAGATGAAAACAGTATAATCAAGTCTGGCAAAACTCAACTCTCACAAGTATGACTTAACTAGCACAATACCTATTGAACATATTCTTGTTCACAAGACCCTAGTTTAGGCCCACGTTTTTTTTTTTTTTAAACCTGATTATCTTGATATGTTGTTGGGGTTTCATTACCTTGGAACCTGGATGATAAATTATATCTACACAAGTTCTCTTCCTGCTGAGTTCAGTTCACTTCCTTCTTTAGCTTTATTATTTAATCCTTGATATAAAGTATACCTTGGTATTAAGTAAAAATTCTATATCTACATTTATCCAGATTCTGGGTAGCAGTATCTTTGAAAGAAAATTACTTTGAGTTAGATCAGCCACACAGCACTAGATGATCTATAGATCTAGATCTAGGTCTAACCCTTGCCAGATAAATTAATAATATTGTAAACAAACTGTGGATAAGCAACTCAAATCTTGCTGTTGCTATGTTAAACAAAAGCACACACTCAACACAAACATTCGCCTTCGAGCACACGAAATGGTGGTAACCAATGTTGCTGATAGCTATGCGGCGATTGCATCGCCTTATTCACTCATACATCCTTCTTGTGTTTTGGATGGGGGAATCTTTTGGAAGTCATATCCTCATGATTTTTTCGCCTTGAGTCGCATTTACACACGCCCCAACATGTTTTGTAAGCCATCGTTTCAATTCAACCCTCAATGAGTAGGCTTGTCGGATGGTTTATTAAGCGCAGTGTGGTCGGCTGCCCTCCTTTCTAAAAATAGACGTTGGGGTTTCGCAGAATGCGCTAATCGAGACAAGTCTATTGATGCAAACTGACCAGCTGGAACTGGTGGAACTGAATCAAGTCTTCTCAGATGATGCATCCCAACAGTTACTGTGCCAGCCTGAAAAACCTGCCAACGCCGTCCAAACTTATGTGACTGACCAAAGTTTACCTGTACAACCCTCTCCAACTACTCCAAGCGATCAACCTAACAGGGTCACTGTAATTACAAAATAGCCTGGAGCTAACACTGCAAAAGTAAGCAGAGAAGAAGAGAATAATAAAAAAAATAAGAGTAGAGTGGAATAAATTAGAAAATAATCGAAGTAAAGATAGGTGAAAAGAAGAAAACGGAAGAAAGATATGAAAGAAAGGAATGAGAAAGTAAAGAGATGGAAGAGAAGGGAACGAACGAAAGAGAAGAGAAAGTAAAGGAAGGCAAAGGAAGAGAAGGGAAATGAAGAGAAGAGATGTGAAGAGAAAAGAATGCAAGAAAAGACAATAAAAGGGAAGAGAGAAGAGAAATGAAGAGTAAAGAAGTGAACAAAGAGAAGTGAAGAGAAGAGAAGGGAAGAGAAGACAATTGAAGAGAAGAAAAGTGAAAGGGAGAAAACGGAAAAGAAGACAGTGGAACAGAGTTGAATAGAAGAGAGTAAAACAAAATACAAGCTACAAAAAGAAAAAACAAAACAAACAAAAAAGAAAGAAAAACAAAAGAGAATGGATGAGAAAAGAATAAAGAAGAGTAGAGGACGGAATAGAGGTGAAGAGACGAGGAGAAGAGAGACATTCAGAGTAAAATGGTGTAGAATAAATTATAATAATAGAATGAATTAGAACAGAATGAAACGGAATAGACTTGAATTGATTAGAAAAGATGAGAAGAGAAATGAAGAGAGAAATATATTGGAATGGTGTAGAATAGAGTAGAATCGAACAGAAAAAAAAGAGAAGAATTTAAAGAGAATCAAGAGAGAAAAATAGATAAGAATGTATAGACAAGAGCAGATTAAAACACATAAGAGAAGAGAAGCTGGAAGATATCAGATTGGTATAGAATAGAACAAACTGGAACAGAACAAAACAGAATGGAATAGAATAGAATGGAATGGAATAGAATAGAGTAGAACAGAACAGAATAGAATAGAAATAGAGAATAGAAATAGAGAAAGAATGGAATAAAAGAGATAAACCGGTAGATAGATACATATGTATATACATGTAGATAGATTGGCAGGAAACATCAAGCATCGCCGGGTGTTTAAATGTTTTTGCTATTATTATTTATTATTGCATTTTGTGAATGTCATTACTTGTACGGGATTAAAAAATACGTACTGTTTTGTATCTATTGGTATGAATTTTATGTCATATTTATTGCAACTAATGATGCTTATTTATTTATTTTTTATTACTTTTTTTAAAGCTTACATAAACTACAAAAGTGTATGTTGTCTTTGTAATTATTTTTTTTTTGTACATGAAGTACAAAAGTCTGTATTGTTTTCATTCTTTATCTTTTTTTCTATTTTACATGAAGCCCTATAATTCAGTGTTGGTGTCTTTGTAAGTTTATTGAATCCTGTTAGTATTAGTGTTATCTGAGGTATCGGTGGGCTGGTGGTTTGGACGTCGGACTTGGGATCAAATGTTCTGGGTTCGAATCCTGACAGATCCCGGCATTATTTTTCTCCTTGAGAAAGGATTAACGCAGATTTCCTGATTCCATTCAGGTTAAAATGGGCACCTGACTATATACAGAGAATGTTGTGAAGGATTTGATGGCCTAACAGGCAGTTACCCTGAATCCTTGGTTTAGAATGTCTGTAAATGTCTCCTTTAGGTCTATCGGGAAAATAGATTGTAAATCAGTTGTAGCCTGTACTGTAAAGAAACAAGCTCTTTTGTTTAAAATTAAATGCTCTGATTATTATTATTCTTACATTGTTATTGTTATTATTGCTGCTAGCAGAAAACCCCGCTCTACGAACGGAGATTATTAATCAAGAAGCTCTTTGTTTTGGATGACAAACTTCTGCCTAGGATTGATAGCCCTGGACTATGCTATATAGGTAAATTATTATTATTATTATCTATACATTAAATCTATAGTAAAAACCCGTAAAAGGCTTATAGACTCGAAAAGTGCTCAATGTAGTCATTGAATTTGAACACACAAAAGTTTTGCATAAAGATGTGTTTCTACTAACATAAACCCGAAAAAAGTCCATTACGTTTGACGTCAGTCCAGAAGTGATGATAACTGAATAGTAAATTCGCAAGGATGTTTGATTCGAACAATACGTTCGATAAAATGACGCCTTGTTATTGTTCCCCGTTTCCGCTCGCAGAGCATCTATCACGACAAACACGTTTTCTTTGACTAACCGTGAAACGTTCAGTTTAATTTAATTATCCAAAATCCCAACATCGAAATCGGCACGCTTGCCATACATTCGAGTCGCACGGCAGTGTCCGTTTGATCTGCATTTAAAAAATCCTACACGAAGGCCACGGATTCTTTACTAGCTACTATATAAGTTATTAGATTCCAACGAATCTAACATAACCAACCACCCATTCAAGTACCCATTCTCTTTCCAATTGATCCATCCACTCTCTGCTTTCACCACTCTTCCATAAGCCATCCATCGGAAACTAAATCCATTTATCCATCTATTTAGCTTCATTTCTCTTTCAATCCGTTATTTTTCATCCATTATTGCATCCATCTGCCCGTCCACCCACCAGTGAAGTCATCTATCCATCGTCTTTCCTTCCTTTCCATCCTAACATCGCTATTTATTCATCAGTCCGTTCATCCATCCATCGCGACTATTGCTCTATAACGTGTGACATAATCTTAATGCGACCAATAGCCTATCAATAATACCATCTCTTCACACTGGGGATTATTAAAAGGTCAAAGAGTGAAAAAAAAAATAAAAAAATTCACATTTGCCCTCCTTGCTTAAAGCATACATCGTGAAGAATTCTAAAAAGTTCATGATGTTAAGGAAAAATTCTTCTCATAATAATTTTAAATTTTTTTCTTTTTTCTTTTTTTTTTAATCCACTTTGTAAATGACAAAAAGACAAACGATTTTTTTTCTTTTTCTTTACTTGTTTGTTCAATATTCTTTGTATTTGGCAAAAGGAAGTAATAGAGCTATAGAGTATAGAATCACTATCTTACCATTCTAATTTCTCCCTGTCTGTGTAGGCTATCAGTGAAGTTCAATATACACCACATACATCTGTCTTTTAGTCTTACCCGTTTTTCCGTCATTATCTGGGAGATTTGGTGTGATTCATCTGCTGACTTTTAAAATTATTTTTTGTTGTTTTAGTTACTGCTAATAACTGTTATCTAATTTTCTTAGCGTGTGAACTGAGTGGATCCGATTTAGATTCCTCTTCCTGTCGTAATCCTCAACTGAATGGGCGTTAAATGGCAGGGAAACGAATGCTGCACGTTGTTGATTCAGCTTGCTCTCCGCTGGTGAAGAGCTACAAAGAGTACTCTCAATATTCGGGAACAATTTATGCACTATTTTATATCTGATGCCGGTTCTGTGCCATGGTAAAGTTGCAAATGTCTTTCATGACATAACATGAAACCAACATCTCCCTTTTAACTCATTTGTTACCATTGTCCCACCTAGTGGGACAGCAGTATTTCTCATCATTTCTTCTAAATGCCTAGCATTTCCAACTGAATTCCTTATTTGTGGTATTACTAATATAATTTCCTTGCTTTTTAGAGTAGCACTTTTCGCTTCATTCACGGTTGCATAGAGTTACCGCTCTTTGAAAAGTCGTCCCGCCCAAAAAATGGCTGATTCAAGCAAGGCCGGTAAAAGGTGAGCTCTAAGATTGCAATAATTCTTTCATTTAAGTACTTTATTCTTTGAAATATTAGATATATTAATCTTGCAATGTGTGGGAAAATAATTTATTCAGCGGTGTCAAGTTTCAGACTTGCAGCCTGTCATTTACAATTGTCCCACTAAGTGGGACAACAGGCACGGATGGGTACGTGTATAGTAGCGATAAATAAGATGTTTCCCTTCTCTATTTTCTGCTTATAGGTCTATTATAATAGTTAATTGCTCAACATAATGGACGGGTTACCTCTACATTTATGAGCCATAATGTTTGTGTGTGAGTGCGTGTACGTGCAAACATTTGTACGCACGTGCAACGCGGTGAGTATGTGAGTTTATAAATGAACCAATAACTGATTTTTGTTTCAGGTGTTTTTCTTTGCATGAAGCTATCACCATGATTAAGAGGATGGTTGTGATATCAGAGATGCCGATATTTTTATGCAACCACCTGGAGATGGCAGCAAGTCAGAGGAGGACAGCACAGACAAAGATGAGGGTGGTACAATCAACAACCTGCCGAGAAGTCAACAGCTCGCTAGTATAAATGTTGCACTGCACATGAAGAAAAAATTACGTGGCAGTTTCGATTACAGATTCAACCAAAGTGGACTCCTTGTTGTGTCTTGGAACGATAATAATGTTGTCACTCTGGCAACAAACTGTGACAACGTGTTTCCGACAGAGAGGGTCTAACGGTACTCGAAAGATAAAGCCTACATTCAAGTCAGCCAGCTAGCACTGATTAAGAGATACAACAGAACCATGGGCGGTGTAGATCGCATGGACTAGAATGTGGACGAAAAAGTGGTGGTGGCCTTTGTTTGCCTATATCCTTGATGTTATGATGAACAAAGCCTGGCTGCTCCACAAGAAACTGAACGGAAGTTTGGACCAACTGGCCTTCAAAAGAGAAGTGGTTGATGTGCATCGCCACAGATACAAGACTGCCCTTGCCATCGGACACCCACCATCTACGCACGCAAGGCGTTATGATCGTCTTGTCCCATCTGACATCCGCAGTGATGGCATCAACCATTTCATTCAAGAAATGCCAACTCAGCGGCGATGTGCCTTTTGCCACACGAAAACAAAGAAGCGATGCACCAAGTGCAACGTTCCTCTCCACGACAGATGCGATAGGGAATTCCACCGCTGAATTCACATTTTGTTTGCTTTTAGCTGTGGACAATTTTACACATATCTGTTACTTATGAAATTGTTTTGGGTTGTAGATGTACATTTCTTGAAGCATCCTTTACTTGCTGTTCGGTTTTTGGCCATTTGATGTTACAGATACAGCATTATTATAGTGGTATATTAGTTAACAATCAGATTTTTATTCAGTTACTCAATGTGCGTTTGTCTTAAGTGCATGTTTGAGATTTGACCTAAGGGACACATGTTTCGAATATGGTAATCGATTAAGTACAATAATCGAGTCCGTAGTATCTGAATTCAGTGACCATTGTTGCACGCTGGACAGTACTTTTCAATTAAATGTGATAAACATATTTATAACAACCAAAAATTTATAAAACTCACGATATATCCAATTAAAAACCCCCGGCCCTTTCGTGACCATTGTCCCATTTAGTGGGACGTTCAATTAATTGCCACCATAGTCCACAAAAATGAAAATAATTTCAAAATATGACTGTTTTGGTTGTTTTGTGGTCTGTTGCATTGGTTTTCAAAATATGGTTGCAAAACAAAAAGTCGGCCTGAAATAGGTTAATTTCATTATCAGAGAGAGAGAGCGGGGGGGGGGGGAGCGAGAGAGAGAATGAGAGCGAAGGTAGAGCCTAGTGGCCGAGAGAGAGAGAGAAAGAGAGAGAGAGAGCGCAAGAGATATATACATGTATATAAGTAAATAGACTTCACTACAGTCGATGAACTTACCATTAGTCCCAATTTCTTGTCTAATTTGTTGCCATAGTCTTGTGATGTACACTCTACTTGAATAATTATCACTTGTCACACAGAGGTTGTCTTTTTTGAACCGCTGCAATAAGAACGTTTTGTGAAACAGAATCCATTGTAACTGAAGGCGTAGATCTAGGTCGCGTGTAGTAATGAAATTGATGGAAGGAAACTGGGAGAAATTTTAATTGCAAGATAAAACCTCCGGAATCGGTTCAGCAACTGGGAGTGGCAGGGAAGGGACACGAAAAGGAGGAGACTGACGCATTCAGTCTGCGATGATGAAATATTGAGACACTCCTGGCGATTCGGCAACTGGGAGAAAAGGTCATGCTGAGGACAAGCGGGAACGGGGTTGTTCCCTACTGTTTCATTTTCAAAGTGTGCCATGACCAGTCAGAACGAGTCGTAAGTCGCTGGACTCAAACTGAGAAATCGAAGGCTGAATGTGACGATGGTAGTCTGGTCTGGTGACGTTTCTATACCATACCGCATAAAAATTATCTCTAAAAATATATATATATATAATATAATACAGTGTGTGCATGTATGTATGTATTATATTTTATATTTTATATATATATATATATTGCAGTGTTAAGCCGGCCATACATGCTCAGTTAATTTGACTCCGTATTTCCTTGAGTTGCAACGACACTGGTTCCGGAATTAATTCATCTGAACATTCGAACCCTCTACACGTTCAGTTTGTCACGCTGTGGGATTCAGTTTTCTCCGTGGAGACTAATGGCGTTGCGAGATATCGAGTCTAAATGCATATTGTGTAGCGAAGAATAGGCGAGCAAAAACGCTGACAAGAATAAAGCCTAGATACATTAATCTATTGAATGAACTGTGATTGTACTCTGAAGATTTTCATAATTATCTAAGAGTGGTTTAAATGGCCTATCTTTATTTGTTGAGCATTGTATAATGCAAGACTTCGTTTAGAGATAATGAATACGGTGATAAAAAAATGCGATATGTCCACATGAGACTTACTACTACTCTACGTTTCTTGGCAGCAAACATTCAAATGTGCTAGGTGCAATATAGCCGTAATCGTGCTAAATCCCAACACTCTAGAATAATATCAGACACAGCAATCTTATCGACAGGGCCTACATATACTTGATCTAGGGTACGGAGAAATATAAATTGCTATCTTTTTTATTAAGCATCAAATCGAGACGTGCACGCGTAGCCCGCCCTAATTTGGACACATTGATTCCAAATCTATAATTTTTTTGATTTGAGGCGTCGCCTGATTTGCTCAGTTCGGGATTTTACGACGATAAAGTTGACCTAATTTCCCCCTACACGCACCGTACGAACTGTGCAAACCCAAACTGCACAGTTAGAACGGAACAAAAATTGAGCGTGTATGGCCGGCGTTATGAGATACATATGCCTATATATAGATTTATGGGCTAAATTGTTTCTTTTGCTAATTTTTCTCCTGATTTAAGGCAATGTTGAGTAATCCCTGTCTCCTTAATGTGCAATTACCCTGACTACTATCAGGCTAGTTCATCATGTAGAAGTGTAAGAACTTGGGTCTTAATCTTACAAGACAATAATAACTCAAATTTAGTGAAAATAAATATTTATGTAAGATTCGTGACTCGTATTCGTTTGGCTGCAAGACAAATGGTGTTTGCCCACATTCGTCCTGATCATCGCAACTATCAGAAATTAGTCACGTTTTTCAAAGACAGCCGTCCTATTTTGTTTAACACAGAGTTCTTTAGTGCACGGTTATATCGACATAGGAACGTCTATCTCAACACGCCCGATTAGTACATGTATATACCGTGCACACAATACTGAAGAAAAGGCCCGGGAGAGAAATTTTTACTTTGTTTTCACTTGCATGATCGAGCTGGTGAGGACCTCTGCGTCTATAATCCACGCATACAGGAAAAAAAAATCATGTCCCGCTTCTCTCGTGCAGACGTTTTTGAACCCAGAACACGTGAATAAGTAGAACATATTAATGGGCGAATAGGTCTTTTCAGGTAGGCACCTAAATATGCACAAGTCTGTATAAACGTAGCTTCACAATTAAGCTGAAAACATACTGGTCCGTCCGACCAGCAGCCACCAAAGGTGGAGGAAAAAACGTAAACAAAGTGAATCCGTCAGACTGACGCCTTCGCTTGTATTAGGCAAAGTTAAATTTACAAAAAAAAACTTTATAGGCAATAAATCGCAAAATATCTGCATCCTTACCTAATTTTTGATCGCGGATTTCAAATCTGTTAAAATAATTCAATATTTGCGGTTGTACCCCCCGCCTGGGCCATTTTTAGACACGTGATAACGTTCGTCCCACAAGCCGAAGAAAATAGAACATGTGGCACTTCAGTGCAACTTGAATTACTTAACCTCTCTGCCAGTCGGTGTCAATCGGACCTGACTATAATTACACCGTCCGTTTTGTCTATATTTTCCTTCTTGCAATACTTCAATCCGTGACGTGGTCGCCAATTTCTGTCGGATTGTCGGACCAGTAGGTTTTCGGCCTTAGTGTTCGACAGAGGGACAACATAGCTCAGGCGTCTATCTCTCGTTTGCAGTGTGCAAGTTCAAATCCTACTAGGTTGTGGGAAAGATTTAGAATTAGAACCTGCCTGCGTTTTGTTTTCACCAATTCAACAGTCTCCTGGTTTCTTGGGAAAGGAAGCTTGACATTTTAAGCTGCTCGATAACGAGTTGATTTCGGAGATCCCATCTATACGTCACATGCGTCAAAAGAAAAAAAAAAGACAATTCCAAATCGAATAAAAATAGGTGGAGAGACGCCGCTGCCCGGGCAAAATTTCAGAATTTCTAAAATTCTATCCACAAAAATTCCAGACAAACAGGACAGACACAAACAGCCAAAACAATCCTATTTAATCTAAGGTTTGATAGGTCACATACCCAATATAACAAACCCACAAAACAGGTGTTCAGTATTTACGACTGTTAAGTTACAATTTATTGGAGACAACACTCGAAATATGTATTTTGTATTAAGTCTTGCTCTTACTATGAGTTGAATCTAGATGGGACACTTCAACTTTTCAAGTATCCAGTCTTGAGGCCTAGCGACTAGATCTAGAGCTGGCTGGTGTAGTCTACCATGACAAGTTAAGAAAATAATTTCTTCCAGTTTTTCTTTTTTCCTGTTCTTTCTCATCTCCATTTTTAGTTTTTTTTTTCTTCTTTTAATCCTTATTCCTTTTTAATCATTTTTCGAATTTTGTCCATTTTCTTCATTCTATTTGGTTTCATCCACTTTACCATTCTTTTCTTCACAGGCACAGAAAATGAAAAAAGCTGGGCGGTATCAAGAAGCCCTAAAAATAAATGTGCTTGTTACTGGAATATGGCGGGTGAGGTACTTGGAAGCCTCTTTCTTGCACTTAACATGATATTCCGGAATTATCTTTATTATGAGTGGCTACATAGGAATTGACTCTACAGAATCGAAGTTGAAAATGCATAAAAGTTTCATGGTGGTGGGGGCACTGTAGGGCTAAATATTTTAGAACCTTGGACTTATGAAACTACACACAGAATTTGCTTTAGTCCTAGATGGCGTGCTGTTGTGACAAAAGCATATAAAATATGAATAAGCTTAATTTAAATCACACAGCAGCATCTAGTGCTACATGCTCTGATCACTTGATCATGACAAATACAAGAATTGGCATCAAGTTAAAGCTTCTTCGAAAAAAAAAAAAGCCCCCTTCACCCCCCCCCCCACTTTAAAAAAAAAATGCTACATGTACTTTCTTTTTACTCTCAAAAGTTTATCAAGTTCAGGTGCTTTTCCGCAAAATTAAAACTAAATACATCTTCTTGCCCTGATTTTATTGTTACATTTTGAGAAGTAAATTTTAATGTTTTTTGAAGCTCTGGCAAAATAGATATGACACACCACAGGATGAAATGAGGCAGTTTTTGAGCACGAGTTCTTGGTATCACATTATTTTGATTAAAGTATGTGGGGGTTTCCCCTCCGACCAAGCGAACGGCTGGAAATCCCTGTCTAATTTTAGTAAGGGGGGGGGGGGGTGGAGGAAGGGAACAAACACTCCAAACTGCTCATTACTACTGGCAGAAAAACGCACAAAAAATACACGGGAGCGGTGACAGCTGTTCTCAGCTCTCGTGGTAGAGCAGGAACACCCGTGAATGTTCTGTTTTTAATCAATAGCGCAGGATTTTCCAGGCTATTGCTTAGTCGAATATGAACTATTAATATAGCTACCACAAGCGGTTGCTTTGGATTGATGGAAAAATTTCAAGCATGGCAAAAGTTGTCAGAAAACCTTTTTTTTTTTTTTTCTTTCTGTTATCTCAGCACTCCTGTTGACTTTCATAGTAGAAACAGACCGGGGGCGCACTTCGAAAAGAATGCCCATATCTCTTCACTACTTGTTTTGTTTTCTTTTGCTTTGCTTGAAATAAAGACCTATTTAAAGTTCAATATCTTTTTTTGTTTAGGTCACTTAAATGTGTGTGGCTTATAAGTACATGTATTTTATTAATTTTGTTTTAGAGCCTTTACGGATAATTCTTGTGTTCCCTCAGTCGAATGAACGCGAGACCTGCCAACCCTCCTCTTTTTAAACTTGAATAACGAGGACGTGAAAAATGGCACACTAGAGCGTAAACAGTGGGACCCGTTTTCTACTCGTTACCGGCAATTGACCTCTGTACTAACGTCACGTGAAGTGAGTTGCTGAGAGGTATTATCTATCACTACCAAAATATACGTTGGCGCCAGAGTGATTACCTCACGTTTTTCTACCGTCTCCGCACCATTTCCTCTCGTGAAACAAAATTCACGAGACCATTTTACAGTTGCAGTAAAAACCACCTTTCTTTCTCACGTGAAATCCAAAGAAAATCATACTATTGTAAAAAAGAATTGAAAAGGTACAAACCCATAAAAGACAACAATATTGCAATAGAGTCGTATTTGAACGAGCAATGGTTTGAGATTAGAGAAAAACTGAATTTGGATTGTATGTGACATTGTAATACATTTTAGTTTATCTGTTCACTTTCTCACACGCTTTCTCTCTCTCTCTCTCCCCCCTCTCTCTCTTCACATCTTGATCTTTAATTTTGAAGCCGCACTGTGTTTATATGTTTATTTTGTCAAGTTAACACGATTTAATGTGAATTCCTTAATCACAGACAGCAACTTCCATTTGTGTCTATCTATATCTGAATATTCTATCTGTCCTCTTTGTCCATTTCCTATCTAATTACCAATCCATTGAATTGCTGTCGTCTGTCTGTCTTTCTGTCTGTCTCTATCCATCCATCCATCCATCCATCCACAAATGTCTATTATCTATCCATCTGACCATCCATCCATCCATCCACCCATCTGTCTATCCACCCATCTGTTTATCCATTTGTCTGTCCATCCATCCGTCTATCTATTTGTCAAAGTCTAAGAACCTTCCTGGCATGGCTATATCTTTTTTAGCTATCAATTTGACTATTTCTTTACATCAGTCTGTCTACTTTACTTGTCTTTGTTATATAATTTATCATTCTATCTTTCAGTCTACCTATCTGCCTTTCTACCTATATCTTTGGTAATTATACAATGCATCCTCTTTACATGTGATATTTACACCTATGTCCTTGTAATTTGTTTACCCAAGATCATCTGTTATCTCAGTCGCCAGTATATAAAACGTTATTTCGCCAAGAAAACAATCCGTCTGGAGAGTTCATGAGCAATTCCTTTGTTTGGACAGCATCCTTTGTATACACTCTCCCAGCAATGACATTGTTTTAAAGGGCAATAATTCACGTTTATTCTGATATCTCACTGTCCAAGGTTATCACCTCGCAAAGTTGGCCTTTGACTGTCCAAGGTTATCTCGCAAAGTTGGCCTTTGATGCTGTGCTGCCCGAGTGCCGCAAATTTTTCTAAGTCGGTAAAACAGAAAATTCATAACCATCTGCGACCGCTGAATTTGGTAAGAAATTGACTGCTCACTTTTGTAAATCATTAATCGTCGTTAAGGTCAGGTCAATTACAAATAAAAAAAATAAAATTTCTCCAGCCGTCTCGGTGTCGCGTCTCATATTTTTTTGTTTGTCAAAAGTCATGCTTGAGCCAATCATTCTTGTTAAATGTATTTTTCAATGAATGAAATTTAACTTAAGGGCCCGACATTTTATTACTTGACCATATTTTTGGTTGTTCCTCAGAGTGTGTGTGTGTTTGGGGGGGGGGGGGTGGAGGGGGTGTTTGATGTGGTTTTATAGAACTCATGGAAATGTTGGCAACCATTGCCACAACCCAACAGGATACAAAAAAAAATAAAAAATAAAAAATAGCTGAGATAGCCCTCATGTAGGGCTGAAAACCCTAACCTAATAAATGAATAAAATGCATGTTTTTTTTTTGTTTTTTTTTCTAATTAGTGTTACGACTCCGTGAGAGAAACTGGGGAACTGGTTTGAAGCCGCCAAATGCATAATTATTAATTTGGGTCTGTTTCAAGGATCTCCTGCTCTTTCTTCTCTCTTCTTTCGCATCGCTCTGTGAGAGATGCATGTATATATGTACGTATCTATGTAGTACGTATGTTCGCATGTGTAAGTACGCATGTGTGTGTGTAGTGCGTGTCTGCCTGTTTCCCTTGTATGTGCATACCTGCCTGCTTCCGTGTCAGTCCATGTGTCTGGGTGAATTGACGTGCGCGCGTGCGTGCCTGCTTGATTTACTTCTTTGTGTGTACGCATGTGTGCCTGTCTTTTTTCATTTTTGTGCATGCCTTTTTTCTTTATGTTCGTACCTGCTATAAAATAACTTGTCTAAAGCATTCATTTGGAGAGTCATCAGGTGTGGTATTAAAAAGTATTCAGAAACAAAACTACTGTCAACTACTACTCTGGACAACAGTTATTCCCCAATCAATTGAGACTGCTCCTCATGCAGAGATAAGACTTTCTCGGTCATTCTCTTTTCGTGTGTCCAGTTTGCAGTGCATTTTTTTTCTCGGAATACACAGACTCAACGAAAAACAGACAACTCAACGCTGTAAAAGCAGATTTAACCATCAATACACTGGATCTAAAATATGGCAAAAATAAATTAACGAAAATGGTAAGATCTGTTCATGATGAGGTATTGATGCCTGTTCGTGATGAGGTATTGATGCCTCTTGCCTTGTGACTCTCTGGTCTATGGTGGGTGGCGGATCGTGAGTCTTCAGATTCTCTCTCCTATATGATAAAACAAAAACAACTGGCATCAGCGTTACTACATTCTATGACACTTGAAAACTACAAAATCTCGATTTTTTTCCCGCGAGAGCTTATTAAAAAAACTTTACGAAGTATGGATTAGTCTTATAGGTTCTCTCGAATGACTTCTATCTTCATCAATTTTAATAGTCTCATAAACTACATAATCTTAAGGAAAAGATCACTAAAACTACAAATCACTTACCTAGCTACAGGAGCTCCTCTCTCTACCCACCTTGGTTCCCTCCGAGTCTGACACCTGTAAAGGATGATCTGATGAGCCCCCTGGTCTTCTCCTGTGAAAAAGAGAAAAGCATTAGCAAAAATATATATCAGCCCCACTCCCCCAGTGAACAATTTAGCCCATTCTAAACATACGTATCTGGCCAAAAAGAGTAAGATTTTCTGATTTAGAGGTGAATGAATGATCTTTCAATTTCTGCCATATAAAAGCATCAACATTGATTACATTCAATCCCCGAGGTCTTTGTTCGAGTTCAGCGACTTACGACTCTAACTGACCGCGAGGTATAACTATCCTCCATACATGAAAGGCTCGACCAGATGTTATCTAACATCGCATTGTGAAAAAGGCGCGAAATGATTTTTCTATTCGAGATGTATCGAAAGTTTATTATCGACAGTGTTCCTAAGCTGCAAAATGACCCATGTATGAATTGTTCACAGCGTCGTGTGGCTGTTCCACAATAACATATCACAACTGCTGCGCTGATCACCATCACAAGATCACAAGGAAACTTAGCAGAGTCCATTGAGGTTTAACTTTAAAGGCAACCAGAACACGTACTGCGATGTGACTAGATAGTTTGGAACTGAAAAGGCAATCTTTTCTACCATGACTTACGCCGGCACACGATTATGAGACCGAACCCGACCTTTTCTGTTCGGCAAACCCCTCATACTATGCACTACTCGAGGACGCCACAGTTCACAAAGTGCAGAAAATGCAGAATGTTGCTCGGAATTGTGTGGTGGAGGAGATAAAGATTGTACTCAGCTCAGACTATCCGCAGTTTTCGCTCTTTATAAAGACAGTGCCAAACACGGATATTATGAATTTTCATCACCTATGACCGCTTTGGGAAGATGAATGGCTATGCATCTACATGGCGCCTGTCACTTTCAATAAATTTTACAAATCTGTATCTATGACATATGAGCAAGTTGAAAATACAACACACCTTGTCAAAGGCCTCTCTCAAAACAAGCTACTCCAGTGGCATTCAGAGATTTGAAATCGTCGCTATTTATTACTTCCCTCTTTCCTGCTTCTCTTCGTCTCGCCTCACTTCCCCTTTCTCCCACAGTAATATAATCAATCGCATTAATTTTTTGTGACAATTTATGAACCACACTAAACCATACAGATTGCATAACTTTTGCAAAAAAAAACTGTTTTATTTTATATTATTAAAAATATTTTATTAGAATTTATGGAATATTTGACATTGAAATCTTATGGGAAAGGAAGTTAAGACAAAAACTGATTTTGGTATGCATTTATATGAAGAGTGGAAATAAGGAAAAAAAATCTTTAATCATCCAGCGTAACGGCACACAGCGACAAACCGCACGCGATATTTTCTTTTTAGTTACATGTTCAAAACTGCCTCATTTTTTCTTGTTAGTGTGATAAGGGGCAACAGCTTTTTTTTCTTCTGATCTGTAGCCTGTTGTTGAAAAGTGTACGTTGTAGCACTGATGTTCACCGCTAGGTTATGGACAATTCCGTGATTGCATTTCACAATGACAGTCAACATTCTGGTCATGAACAGTATTAGGAAACACCGTAACACTCAAAACCAACCACTGTATACGATCCATTGCCATGTGGAAAACGGATATAGACGATACGCACCAACACTTCTATTAACTGGATGCCCAGGATGCTTACTACAAATATATAGTGCAAATACTTATACGATTGCGATGGACAATACCTAAAAATGCTCATCAAAGCCAAAGCACTATCAAAATTACATGCATGAACTTAAAGATTTACATATGTAAAGCAACGTTTACAACAGTAAAGAATAAGACGATTAGCTGCCAAATTTGCAGCTCAAGTAAACTGTGATCTCGGCAAAGGCACCCACCCAAAGACTTGACCGCTTTAAGGGAGGGGGCATCTGGATTGGCCAGTTTTTGCTCTAATTTTTTGTTTTGTTGTTTTTTAGAAAGAGAAATCATTTCTGTACAAGATTATAAGTTTAGAAAGTTCCCATTAATTAAAAAGTACTTATTGCAGACTTGTATCGATGGGGGGGG
>JBCEWB010722584.1:6173-16975 GCA_039654565.1 Peronia peronii | reverse complement strand
CATCCATCCATCCATCCATCCATCCATCCATCCATCCATCCATCCATTCATCCATCCATCCATCCATCCATTCATCCGTTCGTCATCTATCCATCCATCCATTCATCCATCCGTCATCTATCCATCCATCCATCCACCACCATCCGTCCATCTATTTATCCACCCTTCCATCCATCCATCCATCCATCCATCCATTTATCCACTCATCTATCTGCCCAACCAACCATCCATGCAGGCACCCATCAACCCATCTATCTATTATCTATTCATTCATCCCGCCATCCATTCATCCATTCCTCATCCATCCACCCATCTATCCATTCATCTACCCATCCGCACATCCATCCATCCATTCATTTACCGTCCATCCATCCATCCACTTATTTGTCATCCATTCATCCATCTATCCGTCCATCCTTTTATCTATATCCATGTTACTTTCTGTAAAACGTCTTTCAGCCGCGTAGTGGAGGTTGTCTCAACGGGTTCTTTTTTTTTAAAAAAGCATGTTTTTCCTAAAAAAAAAAATTCCCTTTAAGAGAAAAAAAAGTTTTGGTCACTCGTAGGTTCATTTGCTATTCCTGTTTTGGTATGTAGAAATCCCCATCTCATTCTCTGTTTTTCCCTACTCTATCTACACAAGGATGAGCCCTTTGGCCTTTATTTCTTATTTCCTCCAGCTGATGTCATACGCTTTGGTGAGATCTAGGAAAACAAGAAAGTGCTATTTCTTTATTTATGAATCCTTTTTTGACTTCATGTTCCAAGTTCACCAGTTGGTCCGTTGTACTACAATTAAATCAAAAGCCAGCCTGGTATCTGCTGTTCAAATTTTCTTTGTCCAAATGATATTTCAGTCTGTTGTTAATTACTGTTTCCATCGTTTTTCCGAAATGTGATGTTACTGATATGGGCCTGAGTGAGTTAACACTTTCCCTCGTTTTCGTAGGGATATTATGGTTGCTGTTTTCCAGTTCTCGGGGAGTTTTCCTTGCCTTAGTATCATATTAAACAATCTACTTATTTGTTTCATTAGATTCGGAGGTGCTTCTTTTATCATCGTATATACCACCCCGTCTACTCCTGGTGCTGTATTTTTCTTCCCTTCTACTGCTATCCTTATTTCTCTATTATCCTTGTTAGATGTTCGTTATCTGTCTTAGATTCCCTTCCTAGCTCTTCATTTAGTTCTTCGATCACCTCCTCTTTTCTTCTACTTCTGTTAACCCTAAGTCCATGTTGGAGCTGGTTTTATAAAAGGTTTTGGCCAATATTTCCGCTTTTTCTTTGGGTGTTGCAGCTACTTCTGGTTTCTTTATACATTAAATGTTCTATCCCCCGTTTTACTTCCTAGAAAGTTTTTTATTTAGTTTTTTCTAGATTTCTGTCGTTGACGTTTGAGGGTTTACTGTGCTACATACTTCTCTAAAATGTTTTTGTTTCTCCGCCTGAATAACCTTGTTTGCTTCGTGCCTGATCTTTTTAAACTTTTCCGTAATTTTCTCCGTGGGTTTTTTTCCTAAGTAAGTAATGTTGTTTCCTCATTCTTGCCGCGTGATTGCATTTTTTATTCCACACGGTGTCGCTTTTCTTTGTTTTATTTCCTTCATTCCTGTATGTTCTCTATCCCTTCCTGCTGTGCTCTTGTCCGCTGCTTTTATCATCGTTTCTGTTACTATCTTGTTTAATTCTTCTATGTTGAGCTGTTCCCGTTGTTTTAGTTCTCCTTCTTGTGATATTATTTCTTTATACTTTACCCACTTTGTCTTCTCCATATCCAGCCTGAATTCGTATTTTTTTTAGCTGTTGCGAGTAATCAACTGGACTTGTGAGGTCAAGGATGAGAACCCTCCAACTAATACATGTTACAGCGCCAATTTTGCAGACAACGGAGAGACACAGAACCTTAATCTTGCTAATCTATTAATAGACACTACATATAAGTAAGTCCAATCTTTTACTTCCATCAAAAACAAAAAGCCCACTGGAAACATTTTCTTCTCAGTTAGTCAGTCAGTCAGTCAGTCAGTCAGTCAGTCAATCAATCAGTCAGTTACTCACTCACTCATTCACTCACTCGCTCACTCACTCACTCGCTCACTCATTCACTCACTCACTCACTTACTTACTCACTCACTCATTCACTCACTCATTCACACACTCACTCATTCACTCTTTCATTCACTCGCCCACTTACTCAATCACTTACTCTCACTCACTCATTCGCTCACTCACTCACTCACTCACTCACTCATTCACTCACTCATTCACTGACTCATTCACTCACTCATCCACTTATTCATTCACTCACTCTCTCATTGAGTCACACACTCACTCACTCACTCCATCAGTGACTAACTGATATTCTCACTGTCACAATTCCTTGTCGCTGTGTTATCCTCAGCGAACAAAATTTAATGATTTTGAAACATGAAACAGAGGGAGGAGTCTATTGCGGTTTCAAATGCTTCATGATTATCGCTTTATCTTCATTTGCAAAAAGAATCAAGGCCTTTCTGGAAAAGGATACGCGGACCACAAGCACTGAAATCTATCTGAAAATCATCGCTGGGACAATACCAGTCGTCACAATCGTGTAAGTTATGAATAGAGGGCAAACATCCACTATTATTCCATAGAAGTATTAATAAATCAGTGAAATCGCTATAAAAGATGGAATGTGACTTTGTTTTCTCCTATGCAAAATATGTACTATCGATCTATTGTTATACTTAATTTCAAAAAGTACAACAAAATCAGTGCCTACTAAATGAACTGTTCCTGCTCACTGCTCAGGCAACGACTTTCTCACAGTGATAAATCTTAGTATAGCAGCAGCAAAATGCAGTTATCAACGTGCCTTGTTTTCAACATCTATTGTTTGTCTTTTACAGTCCTGCTCCTGGTACCGTCTACTATCAACAGTCCGACGGCTACAAAGTTTTGAAGTCCTCTAGGCTGGCTCTGGATTGTGTGTGTGAAGACTGCCAGTCTACAGATGTGATCACCTACCAGTGGGTCATTTTTCTGTACGACTATAGGTGGCCAGATAACTGGCGTCGTTTGGAACCAAGTGATATAAGTGGCAGGGTAGTGGGTAAGTAGTGATAGCTCTTTGGCATGTATTTGGATACTATGATTATTTAACAACATGAATTAGGTAGTATGATATTTCTTAGCATTTGCAGCGATAGACTTTGTTGTTATGCACATAACCTGGCTCCTTTCACTATGGATTGGACGGTAGGAGTTCTGTCAAGTTATGAACATGCACAGCAGTCACTTGTCAGAGTGAACTAATCAACAAGTGAGAATGGGTTTACATAATTTAGAATAATCTAAACGGCCTTGATGTGTTATTTAGCTGGTTGGGCGGCAAGGGCTAACAAAAACCGTTATAAATCTACAGAAATATCACGTGGGTGTTTCTTGCTGTAGTTGGAGGTGAGAGGAAAGAAATTTTGTGCATCCACAAGCTGGTCTCTTTCTTTCCATCCCCTTTTCATCACTGGCTAATTCTATCCAATTGTTAACATTCCGCCACTGACTTATTGTTCTGCATATATGTGTTACAGAAGACATCTATACATGTAGTTAGACCAGATCGGTTTATTTGAATATCTATTAAAATATAGCTGAATTGAGAGATTCAGGGGCACAATTTCTTCTTAAGGAATTTAAGATATAAAAAAAACTACAACCAGAAGACCCGACTGTGACCCTACATTATTATTATATATATATATATATATATATATAAATTGCGTTTTGCACCTTCGATTTTTGTTTCTAGAGTTATCATTTCAACACCTAAGGCTCATTAGGAAGCTCCCGCCCCCGCCTGGCCCTCCCCTGCCCCCACAAAAAAAATCAACAATCCCCCTCCCCCCCCCCTAAAAATCTCTAAATATCAATGTATGAATGAAAGCTATGAAAGCAGAATATTGTGCTTTGCTTACATATTTTGGTTTGTATGATTATATTGCTTTTGATAACAAATATGAAATAATTAATTTAGGTGCATGCCATGACATATTACTTCACTGCATGATTTGTCCCCCCCCTCCCACTTCACCCCACCCCCCTTCTCATCCTTTTCATTTTTTTAAAAATCAATTAATATGTATTGTTCCCTTATAATTGTGGATGTGTTAATTAATTCTATTGTCTTGTCATGTGACGTGACGCACTGTTGATAGGACTAGGTTAGTATTTTTTACGCATGATTTTGGAGTTTACTTGTTGACTTCTCACTTTCACATATATATATAATGCTCTTTTATTCATTTCATTCGGTTATCTCTCTCTCTTTCTATTTCTGTCTGCTGACAGTAAACTGGACCTATATGTTTACACAATAAACTGGGCCATATGTTTACTTTCAGTATTCAGCTTTGTGTGCTATCTCTTTAGTCTGTCTAAATCTATATCTTTTCAATCTGCACTACCTCAGATCACACAGGGCACTTAGTGGAGATATACTTGTCACTTCCGGAGGGAGTGGAATATGCAATAGGAAACTGAAAAACAATTGAAATATTACGAAAGAGGTGGGCTTCTGTTGCATGTAAAAACAAATCGTGAGCGCTACCGAAATTTATTTCTGCCATCAGCAGTTCGCCTATCAAATTAAGACAATGCTTCTTCAGTCAGCCTTTGTTCTGATGCTGTTCGGGATATTTTTATCCCCACCTGAGTGTCAATGTATCTTTTTGAGGACAAATAAAGTGTATCTTGTTGTATAAACTTTATTCCGTACGAAAATGAAATAAAATTAAGAAAAAAAAAAAGAATATAAACTCAAGACGGAGGAGAAAAATAAGAATATACACAGAGAGGCAGAAAATTATGAGAAAGAAAAGAAATGACTGACAGTAAAAAAGGCTATCGAGCAAGAAAAAACCTCACATGTATTATCTATTCTATTATATATATCTATTATTATATCTATCTATATTATCATATCTATTATTGGCGGAACAATACACCCATGCCCACGCAAAAATATCTTGGGGGAAAAAGAGTGGAAAACAGAAAGGAAGCAACTGGGGCAAAAAGAGAATCTGCAGTGAAACATGTCACTAACAGGGAAATAAAACCTCAAAGATTGAAAATATATTCCAAGCCACTTGACTCTAAATATCCCACTGCTTGCCTTGTATGAAATGACAAATAATATTGATTTCTCACTGATGGTCCGCCAGTGATCCACAACTGTAATAAATCTCCAGGCTGTTGTTGGCTGCTGTGGTTTAAATTCTCCCCCTCTCATCAAATATGACCCCAAGATATTCTTAATCGGCAGCTCTGATTCTAGCAAAACAACAATAACAACGATCTCAGTAATGCACTAATTAAGACGTAGGCGAATGTACTTGGCCCAGTAAAAGTAAGAAACTGACAGGTATGTAGGTCCCTAGAACAAAAACGCAGAGACAAAAGAAAATATGATTGGGAAATTTGATCTCAAATAAAATTACGTCGCCTAGAGCTAGATCTGAGGCATACTGCATACTCTTTCAACGCTCTGTTATGGAAACGATTATACGGTGTAATTTGTTGTTGTTGTTGTTGTTGTTGTTGTTTTTTAATCTACACCATGAGGTACAAGACAGGTCTATCTAAATGTGAATGAGAAATAATTCGTTTGCATTGTTAACAAGCCTGCCGAACTGTTTGATCTCTATCGGACTGCAATTTCTTTCTTCTACTTTATGTATCTTACTGACTTCTAATAGATGTGACTTATCAATGACTTATTAACCGCTTTTTTTCTTTTATTTCAAATAATCAACACGCAATTTAATCAGTTTGGCATGATTTTTTTGTTTTTTCAATGTTTTTTTCCCACTATGTTGCATGCTCATGCCATTGCTGTGGTATCATCTAATTTTGACCTGCAACTACTACATTTTCCACTGCATTTCAACCATCTCTACATCTTTTTCACGACATCGTGCTTATTCATGTGACGTGCTGTGATGCGACCTTTGATTGCAGCTCTGGATGGTAATTATGATCACATCGTTCTGAGATACCTATTTGCCCGAAAAGTTGTTTGAAAACTTGATCATTCTCTGTGCTCTGGGCTCTTCTGCAACAATTACAACAGATTTACCACAGTGTGCCTCTTTATGCCTTTTATTTCTGTCACTGTCGAAGAGAATCTCTCTAAACATTTCCTGAGAATTGAGGATGAATGTTACCTTGTCTTAGTGAGATGAAAATGGACAACGAGCAAAACATAGAGCATGTTAGGAATGTAATGATAAGTCTAACACAAAGCAATGATTGGTGTAACATCCTGCCCAATCTCGCTTTCAAAGTCATATTTTTGCTTGTCAAACTCTCCTACTGCTTGGCCATACTGCTTCCGACGCAGACAAGCGAGAAAACAACAACAACCACGACAGAGGTTAATAGAGGTTGTGCTATATCCTATAGGCATATTCCATAAATGATAATCAATACCATTTCAGACTGATAGTATGTACCGTAACCTTTAAATGGGTGTTCTAATTGATGGTCCGACTTATCATCTAGAACATTTGTCACAGTTTGTTTGAGATTTGCTTTCTCAAGCTTTGAGCTTCCATATCCATAATTGAATTAGAAAAAAAATCATTTTTGTTTGCATTCTATAAAGACATGTCTCTTTAAATGTCCTGCAGTTTGAATTATGCATCTGTCAATTACATATTCAATTGTTGACAAGTTGAAGAAAATAAAACTTTTACAATATCAATTTACAAACTAAAAAATAAACTGCTCGTGCTTATGGTCAATTCTACTAGAGACTTCGAGCTCAATCAAGTGTATCGTTGTATATAATAGGTTTTTCAACAGGTCAGCGCAAAAGACAGAGGTAATGCTCTTGCATGAAGTTTCATGCACTAGCAGTTTTCAGTAGCTGTGAAAATTACAGGATTTTCCTTATTATCGATGAATGAACTTACGTACCTGAGCTTAAAAACTCGCCTTAAATTTTAGGAATGCACCTTTTTAGTATCATGTTCACATTTAATACACCCTTAAGAACTGAAATATTTTTGTTCAATTCAAGAATGATATGAAAGATACAGAATTTCACGTAATCTCATTAGTAGAAGATTGAGTCTGAAAGATCAGCTAACTCAAATTATGCACATCATCTTCAGCTTTCAGTTACAAAAAAAAAAAAAAAATAGATAAAAAAATCAAATTTCTTAGATTAGATTTGTGGTATTAGATTAATTATGTCTTCAGTTATGCCATAACGTCATTACTGGGATAAATGTGTGAGTTCATACAAGGAGTAATGTCTAGACTTTGATAATGCGATCTTTTTTTAAAACACTGAAGTAATTTATTTTGCACATATCGCAAGTCGTATCTCTTTGAGATCCATATATAAGTAGCATTTTCTGGGCCCTTATCCTTTCTGGGAATAATGGCAAGAACAAAGTAATACTGACAACAAAATACATTCAAAGGGCCTTGGTGTCATTATTGGCTATTTTTAATACTACTGTTGTTGTTCCCATTCTTCCTGTAAGAAGAGCAAAGCAACATAACAAAGTGCAAAGATAACTTTCTGCGCCTTTTGTAAAAGATAAAACCATAGGAACTACAAGTAAGAGTTATGAGGGCTAATAATATATTAATTTATGTAAATATAAATACATGCATTGACTAACTGCATCTCCAATGTTTCCACAGCTGAAGCATCTAGACAGATCTCCATCATGTCCAGCTTGTTTGATGTATTCGACTCCCATCGCATGCGCGCACAATGTCTAATCACTAGGAATGGCGTCATTGGTGAGGTTGCCGTAAATCTCCAGGTGCGTAGATATCCATGGTATCTAACGTTTTCGTGTGTCCACTCCTTCTCAGTTTTGCCGGTCACTGTTGAATTGCCAAGTAATAATACCAACAGTTCAGTCATGAACTCATTAACAAATAAGCAAACATGCATTGACACATTTACTGGTGACATTATGTGGTCAAAGCGGACTCTTTCAATTCAGCAATTCACGTTTTAACTTTTTTTTCACTCATCTATTACAGACATGAGTTTTAAGTAAACGTAACTTAGTTAATCATTTCAATTTTCATTATTACTTTCATAATCAGCATCTTTCAGAAATGTCTTGAATATTCAGATAAAGACTGCAACTGGCAATTGATGTAATACGGCAGTCCATAAATTAACAAAAAAATATGCTAAACATGACGAAAACATCTGTGGCGACAAGTCTAGAACCCTTCGTCAACCATCATCACATTGGTCTTTTGTCTACCATCGCTATCCATCATCATTTCATGTAAATGTTTTAAATTTGAGGCATGATTATCACCTGGCAACTAATTCAAGGCATTAATATAAATAAGCAACAGTATGCAGAATTAAATACATTGAAATTGATGAAAATATTAGGCGGGCCAGATTTTCCAATCTGTTTGATTCGTCGCCAATAAAGAAAAAAGTAATATATTATGTAAATTAACTGCAGTACATGAGACAAACCTACCATTATATATTTTCAACTACTGATAATATAAATCTTAAGTTGTATTTATCTCCTTCAGTTTCTTTTGGTGTGCATAACTTTTAAGGTTTATCTCTAAGATTGACATCTTCTTGTGCGTTTCACTTACTTTGAAAACAAGCTGCATTCTAGTTTTGCTTATCTTAAAAAGTTGAATCGCGTTATATACAGTAACACCTTACAAACATGCACAAAACTACAGCTTCAATCCACACTTACGGACAAGAATGTCACGAATTTGATGAATCATATAAAATATATTAATGAACAAAATAGCAACTGCCTAAATTATGAGGAAATTCGGTGGAAGGAGAAAAATGTATGGTATTGGAAAGCTTTCTTACAAATGGATTCTTCTGTGTTTAACTCCCCGCTGAATGAATGGAATTTCAAAATTCTAGATCCATTTTGTTTCCAAACAGAAGTTTCTCTGGAGAACCCGATTTTAAGCTAGTGACGCTCACGTGTTCTATGTTTGTGCGGAGTTTACAATAATGGTCAACAAGGTATTTTTCATGGTTTGTGCGCGCGCGCACGTGTGTGTTTGTGTATATGCGTGTGTGTGCAGGTCCGTATTTATACACATGTGATAGCCGATGGTTTTAAGTTGAACATCCATAAAAAATTGTCCACCTTTTACCACTGAGACAATAAATTTAAATGTTTCATGAATTGTCTTCAGATGCTTTACAAATTATATTATTTTGTCTTTGTTTTTGTTGTTGTTGTTGTTATTGTTGTTGTTGTTATTCTATAATGAGTGCATTGATAACAAATTTTGCATGCTCGCATCTGCAGAAAATAATACCTTAAAATTCTGATTTTTTTTTTTTTTTAAAGTCAGTACTGGTTCGATTGAGATACAAATTTCAGATATTAATTCATCGCTCCCTTACAATTTTGTGCGTCAACATTGTATCAGGGAAGAGTTGGAGGAGCTGGGGTTTGACCTAGGTTGTTCGACGGAGAGGAGATGGACTTTTGGTTGTTAGAAGGGTGTGGGTTTTAAGCAGTTTCAGATCAAACTGAGTTTTTATATACTTTTATTCAGATGGTTATCATGAAGTGTAACCCGTTCCAGAATCTGGCTATTTTCTGTGGCTACGAAATTATTCACTTATGTTCCGTAACGAAGAACGACAATCTAATTCTAAGTGGTAAATCTTGATAAAGTGTGTTTTGATAAAACTGCAATATGATCTACTTCAGGAAAAAAAATCCGTTCTCGATAAACTGTTGTCAGTTTGGAGGGACTTAATTTTTGCTTTGTGAGCTCTGGATTTGAAGTTCGTTGCAATCTGGCAAATGCAGATGTCGGCACCATCGGGCTGTTCTTCAAGGCATCGTCCCGCCGCGTTCGCAGATTAAAAAAAAATGGATTTTAAATAATCCGTTTCGGACTCACCAGCATCACTATTATTAGGGTATTGACCACGAAACTACTGTACAAAATGTTACCTAAACAGAACTGTCAATGTCAGAAAAAGAATTCGTTTTCATGATTAGAAATTGTGTGACAGAGATAATATGAATCTCATTAAAAAATACTTCTACAGGTCAACACACCACCCACCCCCGGGACCTGTACAGTCACTCCGTACAACAGGACCATTACTACAGATAAAGCGTGGACTTTGTCAGTGGCTGAATGGCATGATGACGATGGCATCGAAGAATATCAGTTTTTCAGTAAGAATTATTGATGAAATGTAATCCTCTCTCAAGAAAAGTTCAGTTTGTGTCATGCACTAAAATCTGAAAGCAGTATTTAAAAAAAAAATTTTTTTTTTAATTTGCTTTTCATTAATTCAGAAAAAATACACAAGCATACCTCAAACCTAAGACTTAAAAAGAACAACAACTACTTTTGAGTAGGAATGAAATCTAAGAGGAATAGGAAAAAGAAAACAAGGCTGACATGGAAAAGATAATTTTAAAATATGTTTTTGCTCAGTTTGTTTCTATAGATCTGCTTGGGATGAATGATAAGTAGAACTTTAAACATAATCTGAAATGGTGTGATCTTAGAATATAATGAATATAAACAAATTGAAGATAATCTAGCAAGGGAAAAAAATTATGAGCATGGATTATTCAAATTTGAGAATAATAAGACCAAATAACAAATATAAAACCTGGGACAGACTGTCAGGCAACAAAAGTGAGAAGAGACAGTGTTGATAATCTTTCAAATTTCAGAGAAAATGACGACGGACAAGTATTAAAAATATGAAGGACAATTATTTGAGGATGATGCGGCAAGAAACCGGT
>JBCEWB010722363.1:0-16979 GCA_039654565.1 Peronia peronii | reverse complement strand
TCTCAGCAAAAATTGACAACTTCTAAAAGCCGAGATAATCCTACATCTTTGGATTGAAAGGCTTAAGAAAAACAACTAACAACTACTTAGTTCACTAACGGGAGTCACCGTGGCTCTGTAGTTTGGCGTCTGCTTCATGGTGAAAGAAACTCATATCGGTAGATTATGGCCGGGATCGACTCGCAGTCCTCCATTGGGGGATAGAAGGACACGAAGATTGAAACCTATATTTTTTCAGTGACTCAACGGTCCCCTGGCTTCTTCTGGGTAGGGAAGCCCGACGTCTAGCCTTCTCTGATAAAGGCGAATATATTTCGGAGGTCCCGTGTGGGCATTACGCCCGTTAAAGAACCCTTAGCAGTTCAAAATTGATGAAAAGTAGGCGGAGTGCCGCTGTCCGGGCAAAATTTCCAAATTCCAAATTTCTACCCACAAAATTCTCAACAAAAAGCAGGCAGCCTCTTAAAGCCAAGACAATCCCACTTTCTTAGGACTGAAAGGCTTGAAAAAAAAAAAAATCATCAACCGAGATAACCAACATCCTAGAGGTTGAAAGGCTAACAAACAACGTAAACATAGTTTCACCGTTTCTAAATACATCTGGTGGGCGAGAATGTTCTACAAGCAAGGATCTGGCAACTTTTCTTTGTTTTGTTTGTTTTTACTAATGCTTTTTTTTTTTTTTTTTAAATTCTGTTCTCGTCGCTACACAGTTATGATGGATGGGAACGGGAAAGGGTTATGGATGGGAGAGGGGAGAAATTGCACAAAATCCAGAGACACGCTAAAACCTCTTCCCAAAACCGATACATGTATGTCGGTATGACACAGATGAAACAGGGCACTATCGGTCTTCTATATATGTGCCTGTGTATTGTTTTTCTTAAGCCTTTCTCGGCTTTTAAGAGGTGCCTGTTTTTGCTGAGAATTTTTGTGGGTAAAAATTTGGAATTTGGAAATTTTGCCCGGACAGCGGCACGCAGCCTATTCTTTCATCGATTTTGAATTGCTAAGGGTTCTTTAACGTGCGTAGTATACACACGGGACCTCCGAAATATATTCGGCCTTATCCGAGAAGGCTACACGTCGGGCTTCCCTACCCACAGCAAGTCAGGGGACCGTTGAGTCACTGAAAAAACGTGGGTTTTCGATCTTCGTGTCCTTCCATCACCCGATGCAGGACCCGCGAGTCGACCCCGGCCTGTTTTCTCCATGAGCAGACGCCAAACCACGAGCCATTGCGGCCCCTATGTATGTGCCTGTGCTTTTTTGCATCAGGCGTGAGAGACTTTTTTTTTTTAACTCAAGAAAAGGAAAGATTAGCACGTTTTAGTTTCTGTACTTGTTTGTTTCTCGTTGTTGTTATGCCAGTATTATTCTCACTGTTCCTTACGTTCTTCTTTTTCAGCCAACGTGACGGATGGTTTTCCCAGTGTTACATGTCATGAAAATGTGAAAAAGAACAGTGTTTTCAGTCATCTTAAAGTTCATTAGTTATGTGAGAATTTATCTATTAATTTCATTATATTAGAACCAAGATATCCTAAAAAAAAAGTCTGAGCCAGTGGTGGAACATAATAAATTACTCAAATAAAGGGATTATGAATGTAATCCAATTTTTGATCAGGCATGAATACAGACATAAATCATATAATATATATATATAATATAATATAATATGGAGAAAAAGGCTGTTGAGAGAGGGAGATAGAGTAGATGATAGAAAGACAGACAAACAGGCAGGCAGACAGGTAGACAAAGAGACAAGAAAAGTATGTAAGGTATGTATGTAGGGCGGCAGATAGGGAGAAAGTAAGTAGGTAAGTGATAGGTAGGTGGTAAGAATTAGGTAGGTAGTAGTACTAGTAGGTAGGTAAGCAGATGCGTAGGTAAGAAGATAGGTAGGTGGGTGGATAGGTGGGTAGGCAGGTAGGGAGACAGGAAGGGAGGGAGGGAAGAAGAGAGAGATGCGTTGGTAAGTAGGTAGATAGGCAGGTGGGATAAAAAAAATCATTACTTGATTAGGGAATGGATAGGTATCCATTACACCTGGACTGATGAAGAATGGGCTGTAACAGATACATGTATAGACAATCAGATAGACAGTCAAAATAACAGACAGACAGGAAAATGCAAGAACGGAGGGATGGGTTGATTGATTGATGGATGGATGGGCAAACTGACGGATTTATGGTCGGATGGGTGGATGGATAGATGGATGGATGGATGGATGGATGGATGGGTGGATTGATGGATGGATCGATCTCTTGATGGATCGATGGATGGATAAATGGGTAGATCGATCGATCGATCGAATGGAAGGGTAAATGAATAAAGGAAATTGTTGACAGTATGCCTACATTGACACATGTATTGATCTCATGATTGAGCGAAAGAGAATGTTATGCACTTATAGATCTAGCTGTTGACAAAACACAAACACATACAAACACCATATAACAACAAAACGAAAACAGCCAAACTAATAAAGCTCAGAAATAGATCCAGTTTTCATGGGACTAATAGATCTCCTTCAAAGTGATAACATTGACAGCAAGAGCAGTAAGTGCATAATACACTAGAGAACGCACCGGTTCGTTATTATGATCCAGACCAACGAGACTGTGACTGGTGTGAGTCATACATCATCAAGTTGATGAAACAGCAGTTACATTCGTTCATATTGCCATTTGTATATAAATGTGTCAACAGCGTGTGAAATAAAACTGTAAAGAACAGCTAAAGGGGAAACAAAAAATTAAGAGTTCACAATGGTGTTAGAAGCCTGGATGTCTGTCGCTATCTCGATAATAGTGACCCAGGTTCGAATCCTATCGAGGTAATGGGAAACTTTATAGTTTGCTTTTTTTTAAAGGGCTCGCTTCTTGTGAAAGGTAGCATTTTTGATAATGAAAACATTAAATTCTCTGACACAGCTGGGCACGCATTTAAAAGCCGAGTTAATCCATACTCTCAAGATAAAAAAGCTGCATAGGGCTTGCGATGAGCAGAAATGCATATGCTAGCATCTACCAGGGTAACTGAAAAAAAAAATTATAGGGCCTATGCCCGTCTAAAGAAAACAAAACAAAACAAAACAAAAACCTGGAGCTGCCTATTTGTTCCTTGTCCCACAGAGGACACAATAGACCGACATGTCCATATGGGCATAAATACATCCATTAAAGTCAATCTCTCGGGGCGAAAAAAAAATAATATATATATATAGACCAAACAACATGTTGGCATTAACCAGTGCAAAGATAAAAAAAGATTGCCAAGCGGGATTTGCTTCAGGTAAGAATTTATTTATATTACTATAATTTATAATCACGAATTACAACTGTTTAATATATATTTATATCCGGAATCCATGTCGTGGTCCGATGTCCAAGATCAACACATTCTGTCTCAGGACCACAGTGGTCCCTAGCCTGTGACAGGACCAGTGCTTCAACAGTTTCAATGGCTTTATCAGGTGCAAATCCCATCACCGTGCATGTATTTATAATTAATAAATTTATTAATTGAGTTAAAATTGCTTTACAACTAAACCTGACTAAACTGATTGTTTCCCATCCTGCACCTGGAGGCACACTGATGATCAGACCCATAACGTACTATAGTACACTATGGTCAGACTCCATTTTTCCTTCTGATCGACCAGGCACTAACGATCGATAATATGGACCTTATTTAGCAAGCCCATAATTAACATAAATTCTTTACTACGTCGGCCATGTTGCTGAGATCTATTAATAGTATAGGCCTATCTATGTCTCGGCGACAAACAAGACGCCATGTTGGTAGAACATGAATGAAAAGAGTTAGGTCCTTTATATGCATAATTGTGCCCGGAAATCAGCGTTAAATTTCATTATATTTTTGTCAAAAGAGTTGTCCAAGATTTTAAAGGTATGGCTCGATCATTAACTGCGGGTGCGAGTGAGAAAAATTCCCAGTTGTGATCCGGAGAAAATGGAGCCCGTTCCTATTGCAGCGAATATGTCTTAGCCAATCGTGTTATCGAGGCTTCATTGTCGCAGGGCACCACTATCGGAGTCGATTGCGTTTAGGCCTACTCAGTTATTGCCAGTAGTTATCGCGGAAAAAAAGTTGGCATTCGAGTTGATTTACAGAACGCTAGCAATGACAATAGATATATAGTATCTCTATACATTTGGCGAAATTTGGCAGCAGTAGGCAGTCGCTCTCTCATATTAGGTCTATTTTTGGAATTCAGCCATCACCTTCGTCCAATCGAAACTTCGAAATGACTTAAGTGCTCAAGACTGTCTAGATCTAGCTCTACTTTCGTTTTCTCAAAGGCCACTGAACCAAATTCATATTCAGCGTTGCATTAGTTGAATGTACAGCAGCCAATCCAATCATAAACTGAAAATGTTGAGCTGAGAGTAACAGCTCAAAGAAGATGCAAGCTGTTTTAGATCTAGTCTGTGTCACCAGAGCTTCTCAGCCCTGCATGATGATGAAGGGAGCGATTTTGACTGAGCTCGAAATCGAAACACTGTACCTGTATTTGTACAGATCTAGATCTAGTCCTGCATGTTTTTTCAAGGTGTTTTTGATTGAATTTGAAAAGGTAGTCTTATGTGTCAACGGTTTTAGTAGACAGGTTGTTTAAAATCAAATACCCATGTATTTTGGATGTAATAGATTGTAAAGCGCTTAGAGCCTGTACTGCACGGGGATAAGCGCTATATAAATGCTCTCTATTATTATTATTATTATTATTTTAATGTAATTCAGACGTCATATTTCAAAATCATGGTATTTAACCCCCCCCCCCCAAGTCAATATTATTAACCCTCCACGTGCCGCTAATGAAACAGTCAGTGGTGTCCAGGGAAAGTAAAGATTTTACCACTTGTTGGAAAATACTTAGATACAGGTATACCAAAATAAAGTGAAGGCTCTAACACTATACATTTTCTGAATAAACTAGAACATGATAATTCTTTCTTTCTGATTTGTTGACATATATTGATCTTGATGTTGACCCATTGACCTAATAATGAATCACAATACGGCTGATTAAATTGGCCGTAACATCACAGAACAAAATTTACGGCCGAATTGATTGGCCGTAAACACTTCGAGAGTTAAACCACTTGATTGGGAGAATAAAGGGAACTTGAATTCAAATTGTCAACAACATTGCTCTTTGCGCCAGTCATTGCAGCAAACTACACTTCATGGTTCCACCTGCCGAGTACCAGACTGATAGCGGGGAGATGTCGAGTGATAATTTCTCTGTTAGGAAAGAAGCACTAAAAAAAAGGATATGTCATGTAGATTTTACAAATTTTGGTACACTGAATTGAAAGATGCAGTTCTATTTTCAATTTAATAAACTATTTTTTAAACACCACCTGTTTCCTTCCTGCTGATACAACTCAAAGGTATGATTGAATCCATCACTGGCGCCGCTTGTCTGTGAGGGATGGGCAAAACTGCCATTGAAAAGTCAAGTAGGCTTAATCTTTTCGCGAATCAACAATTGTAATCAAATTCATTGGGGGTTTTTTTTTGCCATCCAAACTGTGGTTTTGCCTTGCGGTTTTCCGTTTTGGTTAGAACTGTCTAGGGCCTTAGTGTAGGCCCCTTGTGGCTGTCACATAGCATAACATCCTTTTGATATCTATAGTAATTATATTATGTATGTACGTTCAAGTATATATGAATGATTGCGTAATAAGAACTGAGCCATGACTCAATGACGATGTATTTTGTACTGCCCCATCACAAGGAAGTGTGTTCAGTACAGCTTGCAAATCATAAATACAGTACAAAGCATCCAGCATTCCACATTGATCTTGGAAAGAACATTTTCAGATCTAGACCTTGAATGTTCTCTGTGAATTCAATTTCCATCGCATGCACAAAGTTTGAGTGACTGACAAGAATAGTTTAATTAGTACAGCAATATATTTTATGAAATGATCTTAAGCCTTGGAGTATCTAATTTTAGCTTTGATCTCAAACTTATTGCCTGAAAAATAGATATATGTATATTTTGTTATACATTAATCCACAGTTCATTTTTTCAAAAGCAAGTTTTCTGAGTCCACAAACTAGGTATTTTAATTAGACTTTGTACTGGACTGTGTGATGTTTTATTATTTTATATATATATATATATATTTTTTTTTTTTTTATATTTATTTATTTTTTTTTTTTTAAAGCATGGCAGAAGATCATCCAACTTCAAAAGATAGTGATCCCAGTCCCCATTTGGATGTGGAATCATCATCATCCCCTGGTGTGTCTGACTTGATCTTTCCTAAGTCTGTCATCTCCAGCTCATCTGCAGAACAAATAATTCTTCCAAAACAATTAGAAAATGTGCAGAGTGGACAAAGTGGAGATTCTTTGGCATTTGCTATTGATGACAGCCTTGTGTCATCTGGTGCAGGTATGTAATGTCCAATTTCACAGTTAAAAGTAGGGAAAATGTTACAGTGAAATAAGAAATTCTGTGCGTTCCAGAATCAAAGACTGTCATTCAGGAAATACAAAGTAATTTCCATTTTAAAAAATAAATAAATAGTAAAATAAAGAAAGTGTCCCAGTCGTCTATATGACTGCTTATACAGCATAGTAACCAGTCACGCAATATAAAATGATAACATAAAGTGTAAGTTTCGCTTTCATTTCTCTTCTTCTTCCAGTTTCCCCTTCACAGTTTTATTCACTTTCTTGATACATCTATTAATTTATTTTCCATTATTGTCTTGCTCATGTACATTTCCCCCCAAGTTGTAGTACAAAAATATTAACTCTGTGTGGTGGATTTATAAAACATTACAATTAATATGAGAATTGAAACCAATCTTATGCGTCATGAAATAAGTGCTCCACCATTTCTTTGTTGTAATGATGAAGTTCGAGTACAGGACAGGTATGAGAGAGCAAACGATTTGCATGACTGTTGGCATGGGACTTTGTAATTTAACTTTGCAGGAATGTCAAATTTTCTACTTTGACAAGACAACAGACATTATGGCTATTATAAATTTTTCATTTTGTCTCTCTTATCTCTTTTTTTTTGTTTTTTTTTTAAATAATAAAATTTTTGAAAAATCTATTTCAATTTTGCAAGCTATTCCAAATGTATTGTATAAAAAGGAAAAAAAGACTGAGACATTTTCTGCTCTTTCATGCAAACAAAATGACGACCCTGATATAAACAGACTACTTAGTATTTTTTTTTAGGAATAATGAGCTTGTAAGTAGATCCAGACTAATATATAGTATATTACTATTATCTAGCTCCAAATATTTCAATAATAATGGTAATCAGTGATTTTGTGCAATTTGGCCAGTAAACTAGAATGATTCGTTCTAGCCAAGAAAGTAAATATACAGCTTATTAAGCAAACAGAATGACAATAATATATAAAATAGGCTTAATAAAAGTCAGGTCCCGATGTAGATCTAGGACTAGGTAAGAAAAGAGCAAAGAAGCTGGCAAGTCTAAACCTAAATCCATTCTTTGATTGAATTTGCTCTTATTCACAGAGTTCGTATGATCTCGACGTCTGCTAGATTTAAACTGATTTATAGATATTTAAGACAAGGTTTAACAAATATGCAAATGCAGTCGAGTCCACTCAAATCGAACTCTGATTATTCGGATTTCTGATTCGAATAAAAATGAAATAATAGATTTTTTTTCTTCTTTGCATCTACTAAATGCCTCTTGCATAACTAGAAGCCATTATCGCGAAATTCCGTTAACTCGAACCAGTCAGCCCTGCCACAAAGGTAAAAATTGGTTATTGTCCTCTCCATGTGGTTTCCACCAACGTGGATGCTGGTGGTGTGAAAAGAAAGGAGGCGGTGCCGTGGATGGGGCAAGATGGCATTTAATGTACCCCACACTGGCCGCAGTGTAAGTAGGCCTTGTGTTCAGTTGGGGGTGGGGGGTGGAATGAACAGCATGTGAAGACCAATGCTGTCGTGAATCGATCGATGATCAAGCACCCCAGCAGAGCCTAGGTATACAGTATACACACATACATGTACCACACATGTACATATATTCCGAAGTGTGTAGGTAACACTATACTAGAGTGTTGTGCCTGTATTATGATCATTCGTTTCTGCATCTAGCACCGGGACGGGATGGGCCAGATTCTACATCGTGTTTGTTTTTTTTGCTTGCAGTTGACTGCTTTATATAGTCACCCTCACAGATTGTGTGAAAGCTTCCTCTAATCATTTTCAGAGTTAAAATTTTAGTAATGGCCCTTTTCAGGGCTAGACTTACTGAACAATCCTTTTCAGGGCTATCACCTACTTGTCAGCAGTTCTTTTCAGAGCTAAAAGTGTACAAACAGTCTTTTACAGGATTAAACACTATAACACCATTCTGCCTCTACTTTTCTTTACTTTACTTTCTCTTTCAAGGCAACCCTTATTACAACTAACAATTCAGTTGAACAAACGGGCCTGAATTTAAAATGTGCCCTGCACTTGATAAAGGGGAAGTTTGGAAGCAAAAGTGCGATTTCTTTATAAAGGGAAATTATCCTATGTAATAAAGTAATTAAAATGCCTCATTAGTCATTTGATAATTGCCCCCTTATTAAAACTGGAAGTCGAACTCTCTTTAATTGAACCCACTAGGAGGTGGTCCTGGCAGATTCAAATGAAGTGAATTTGACTGTGGTTACATAAACTGGGAAAGACAAGATATTGATGTGATGGACTCCATCATCCATCACCTGCACACGCACCTAGACGATGCCATGTATCCGCTCATCTGTACAACCGGTTACATCGCTATGTGAGCAGTCGTGTAGACGAGTGGTTACATACTTCCTAAAATAAAATTTATCATATATATATTATAATACATATATATATAGACATATATTGCCTCCTCATATTCTTTTTTATTTTTGCAGCTAGAAATAAAGTTTATCTTTTTAAAAATTTTATTCACACACATATATATATATATGTGAATAAAATAAATAAATATATATATATAATTATATATACATACAGTGGTCTCCGCCTAAGAACCCGATCGTCGGGAGACAAAAAAAGTGGGCTCTTAGGCGGACGGGTTCTTTTCAATAAGGCGGATTGAAAAGTTACGCAACCTGTCTGACCATAGATTGTCTTCACTACTATGATTAGTTGATCGTTACCTCTAGTTAAAGATTTATCTATGCGAATAAATACAGCCTTCTTCCCTGTGTGTATGTTATAATTAGATATAGCAATTCCTGATCTTTTTTAGCATATAATTGCATCAATACTGCCCGGTTTTTAAATGCCGTGTGAGTTTTCACATAACGGCATCATTGTTGAAAACATGATATTTGCTTTGCTATCGCATGGATAATCGCACGAGTGACCCAATTGTTTACAGACCGCCCGAAGTAGCGCAACAGCTGACCACCCAGGAGGCTAAACTTACTCCTCCACATCCACAACGCCAATCACAGGTGCTATCCCACGTGTTGTCAAACAAAGAGATGGTTATGTATTAGTTAACAACGTGGCCTGATTATGCAGTCATACATACCATCACTTCCATTCCTTTGTCTACCTGTTCTCTCCACCCCTGTCCCCATTTTACTGCACATCTAGCACTGTGCGTTTCTCTCAAGTGGACAATATGATGTGGAATTATACCATAAGTACTCGGGTGTCTTGGCCCGACACCGGGCTTTTAAGTGGATTTTTTTATTTTGAAGTGCCAGGAGCAGGTTCTTAGAGGGGCAAATTATAGACGAAAAATTCCATTTTGCAGCAGAGGCGGGTTCTTAGGCAGACTGGACTCTTAGGCAGAGACCACTCTCTCTCTCTCTCTCTCTATCTCTCTCTCTGTGTGTGTGCGTGCGTGTGTGTGTGTGTGAATAAAATTTTTAAAAAGATAAACTTTATGTCTGGCTGCAAAAATATAAAAGAATATGAGGAGGCAATATATCAACTGCTCTGGTTTGTGTGGCAATTGGTGCATGGTATTGATTACATTGGTAACTATTACTTCTACCCACAGATAAAAAAAAAATAAAAAAATATTCCTCTAATCATTCATTTCAGTGTGTCAGTAGTTCTACCTAATTTGTGTGCAGATATCATATTGGTGATTGATTTTTTTTGCACCCTCAGTATCAGCAGCAACATCCATTACCTCCCTGTCACAACTGAATGATGCCAGTGGAAATCTGGCTGGCCAGGGCTTCACACTAGTTGGTAGTGATGGAGGAGAATTCATGATTGTTTCATCAAATGCAGAGACAATGAATCTGGACACCGCTGGCGTCATGCAGCAGGGTGATCAGACGATAACTCTCAGTTTAGATGATGCTACAAGATACTTGCTTCAACAGCAGCAGGGCATCACCCGAGCTGTTGAGCTGCCAGATGGGACATTTCAGATTTTAGATCAACCTGTTGTACAGGTAACTGATATAGCAGTATTTTAAATTAAAGTATTATTCATAGCTCCCAATTAAGTTTTAATATCTGACTTAGAAGTAAAGCTGGACAATGAATTATTTTTTTATATTTAATAAACTAACCCCAAAATGTAAGTGGCAACATGTATGTTTTTTACAAAGTGTGTTTATTATTTTGTCATATCATTGCAAACCTAAATAACATCCCTTGAAAATACTCTGCTTTGATGCCAATGTCTTTTTTTCCAAAATTTTGTTATAGTAAATATCCTTTGACATAGGGACAAGAAGGCATGGTCTGGCTTTTCATTTCAAGTTATGTTTTTTAAAGGTTTTTCTTTTCATTTTTGGAAGGTTAGTAGTACTAGATTGAAAATTGTGAGATGATTGATTGGACAAAGTAGAAGCATCTGTGGATTATCCCACACAATTCCTATCTTCAGGTTGAGAGAGAAGATGGAACTGTGGAAGCTCAGACACTTCACATTGAAGTTTTACAGGCTCTGCAGGAAGGAGGGTTGTCAATCAATCCCAGCTATGTCATGGGGGAAGACATGGACAGTCTGGATGAAGCTTCCTCCTCCTCCACAATCAAGCCTGAGCCCTCGGTCAATATCACAGCTGACGAGTCACACAATGAGGATTCGATGGATCCAGGAAACTTATCAGTGACAGCTGCTGTCAGTAGCAGTGAATTTAATATCAAGAAATCTCAAGAGGAGTATGATTCCACTAGTGAGAATGAACTGTCAAGAGACAAAAGGCCATCTAGTCAAGAAGTGAGAAACATTTTCAGTAATATAAATACAGTAGTCTCCACCTTTGAACCTGCTGCCTAAGAATCTGGTCTACTTGAGACCCCACCTCTGTTGGGAAACAGAAAGTTTTCATCATAATATCCCTGTCTAAGAATCTGATCTCATTTCACATAAAAAATCCGCCTAAGAACCCGGTGTCCACCCGGGACTCGTGAGTACTCATGGTGTAATTTCACATCAGAGTTGTTCTTATTGCTGCAGATAAATTTTTAGCTAACTATAACAATCAACTAGTAGTAGCTGTGAAGACAGTGGTCAGATGGGTTGCATAACCTTTCAGTTTACCTAAGAGCCCTTCTGCATGAGAGCCCAGTTTTTTGGTCTCCAGATGACCATGCTCTCAGGCAGAGACCACTGTATGTCTATAATAAAAATGAGGAGGTCAGAATCAGTGTCCTAAATCCAGTTTGGGTGTTTTTGAGAAAACTGCAAAAAACATGCTACAGCAAAATGCCAACCCACTGAAGTACAGTTCCTGTGAGAGCAACTTTGTTGGTTATCACACATCCAATTCCAAAATCTTGTATTAGAGATAAGGCCCATTTTTCACAATTTTGCATTAAAATCAGGACTTAGGACCATTTGATTCCAACTTTGGTTTTTAGTACCATTTGATCAGGACTGAAACATTTAGGACATGTGGCAATTCAGCCAAATGGAGTTCATTTAATGTATAAGTTGCCTCTCATTGATAGAAATAACTAATATGCTGGTTTTGAATATCTAATTCACACACAATATTAAAAGTTTATTTATAAAGAAGTAAAAAATTAAGTATCAGATGAGACCGAAAATGTTTTGTTACCATTTATTTATACGTGATCCATTTCTTCAGATAATGTTTCAAGCATGTAAAGTAAAATAAACAAAAATTTTTTTTGAAAAAGCATTATTCATCCACTTCCTACCTACAGCGTCCACAGTGGCGACGCATGGTTCCACCCCTCTTACGAAAAAAAGACTGAAATTATTTAACTGAATCAAAGCAAACCTGATAAAAATGTAAAGACATCTGACAAGAAGGGAATAACTACATACCAGATTATATCTGTTTTTCCCATAATATCGTGCCAAACCATGACCGGGCATTGGTTTAAAAAAAGAGAACTCACAATGTTCAAGCTTAATGAATTGTTAACTAATGGCAACTTATTTATTTACAGAGAGCTTTTAAATAGCAGTCAGAAAATAAATGACTTTCTATAGCTGATACGTGCGTTTTTCAGGACCTACTGAGAATTTTAGGATGCTTTGAAAGTGTGAAGACAAATCGAATGTGTAGTTACCCCTTAAAACAGTTTTTAAACAACACTAACATTTTAACACATCCAGAAAGCCATTTACTTTCAATCATTTTTCTCATAGCTTTATTTCCAGTCTTGGGTGTTCACCAATCATGACCGCCGTTGTCGTTGACAGTGAGTTGAAGCAGCTTACCGCTGATTGGCTGAAAGGCGGTGGATTGTCTTCCTCTCTGCTCTACGGTTGGATAACTTTTAGGATAGTCTGTTTTCTCTCAAGCTATGGAGTTAGGCCGTTTGTGCTTGTCTCACTGCTTTTCGCTCATTCATTTTTAGTCTTTAGGGGTATTTGATTGTCTCGTATTTTACTGACACGCAGTGTCTTTGTCTCTACTTTTTGGCGGGAAGCTTATCTCATTTCGCACTTATTTGGCACTTAGGCTTTTTTGATTCTGACCTCCTCAAATGCAAGTAGTAGTATGGTATGTTGAATCTTGTGATATAATTATAGAACATCTTAGTGTATAAATATGTAAGTTTTGTGTGCATGTGTAAATTACTAGCTAGCAACTTTTTGACAAAATTAACTGAAAATCTAATCTGGCTCCAGTTGTAGATGAAATCTGATATGTCTGGTTAAACTTTTCATTTCACTGAATAAAGCTGAGTATGTCTTTACTGCCCAACAAATATCTAACAATGAAGTAGTGTAATCACATATAATGCGTAGTTTCTATATTTCAATAAATATATCTTAGTGCATTCATGAAAATTAGCATCAATGATTTTTTTTTCTGGATACAGTGAGTATTTGTTGTAATGAGGGTGAAATTTGTATAAATAGCTGGATTGGTTGATATGAAATCGTCTTTCTCAAATTTTAATGTGCCATGGTACAGGGACATCGAGGAACTACAAAAAAAGAGTCAGAATACAAGCAGCCAGATCTTACGAGTCCTATTCCACTGTCAGACCAAACAGTCATCACTGTGAAAGGCAAGAAGTGTGTTCTGGCCTTTAACCAGGAGACCCAGCAAGTGTGTGCATATCCACTCAGGCCTCCACCAGGTCAGCAATGAATATGGCTTAGTTGATAATTTATCATTGTCCATTCTTATTTTATGGGATGGTCTAAAAACTGTGAGACTTAGTGTATTCTGCTAGTTACAAACAGTGCTTCCCCTCCCTCAGCAAGATATGAATGAAAAGTGATGATTCTCAGCGTTTCCATCTCACTCAAGTTGGGATTTTATCTGTGATTAGGTAATGAATCACTGTATTTAATCCATCGACAGCAAATTATGTGTCTGTGTGACTTAACTCTTTGACTACTGGGTTGTTTTCCATGTTTTGGTCAGGCCGTTTTCAAGGGGTCAAATTTTTGGCAGTTCTTGTATTTTTAAATTTCAAATATTTGGCACCCTTTCACACAAAATTGATCATGTCATATACCTTTGGAAAGGAAATCAGATGTAGAATAAGAATTTATAAACAAGAAAGTTGAAAAAAAAACATGGGATAAGGAGGTACTGAAACGTAATTGGGAAAAGCGGGAAAACAAATTGAGTCGATGTATAGACTCGTGGTAGCTTTCTATGCCAAAGTCAAGCTGATGTGTCAGCTCACAATAGTCAAAGAGTTTACTCGTGGAGTGGTTAAGCTAGTTTCAAAAGAGTAAGACACCTCTGCACATATGCCAGGGATTGTCAGAAAAGTTAATTTTAAGGACTGGATGACGGTCTTTGTCAATTTGTAGGTCAATAGAATTGTAAGAGTAAAGTTAATATGACAAATCAGTATTTCTTTCTGTTTTTCATGAATATAATACTATGGTGAGTTAAATAAGAGATTGAGAATTTTGAAGTTCGAGGCATTCAGAATCAACGGAAGTGAAAAAATACAAAGGACTTTATTCTCATGATACCTGTTGCACAGATATTGATACCGTCAAATACAGCAAAAAAAAAAATGTACATTCCAGAAGCTAACTTCTATTTTGTAAGTTCCTCAGAAAAAGTTTTTTGTTCTTGAAAATTTTTGCAATTGGCAAAACAGCTTAGAGTAGAAACTGTTTCTCTTTCAGGTACCAAAAGGCGTGGCCGGCCCAGGATGTCAGAGGAAGAAAAGGCCAAGGCAGCAGAGAGAAAGAAACAACAACAGCTGGCTCAGCTGGCAACAAATGTAGAGACAACTGTTTCAACATCAGAGAAGAGCACCGCAGCAGAAACACTGCTAGAACTTTCTAATATTGGCAAGTTGACTGGGTCTCAGATGATTCAGAATGTTTGGAAAAAGAGTTTTAGAGTTGTACCTACTAGCTTTGTGGTACCATTTGGTTTTGTAGTGTCTCTTTCTTGCCTCTGTTATGGTGTGAGTCAAGCATGAAAAGTCAATAAAATTAAATAAAAACAAATTTTCCATAAAAGTAATCGTCTTACTGATGCATATCAGTAGAATTGCTATTTGCAATGGAATTTGGTGAATTTGTTGTAAATGCATATCTGAATCTTTTAAAATTGGTTGTTACACAGTTTAAAAAAGAAGGAGACTGGCCCAAAAAAAGTTGCACAGTTCATAAGTTCTTTAAGCAATGGGTTCCCAAATCATTGGAATTCTGCATGTATATTTGATAATTTGTCTCAAGCACTGCAGTCTAAAAGTAAACAATTATGACATTTTTTTTGCAGGCTCAGATGGCATCAGGAGAAGCAGCAGAAAGAGGAAGAAAGCAAAATTGTTTGAAGGTAAGTGACAGTCTAAAGGAGTTACAATGCACATAAACCAGAGATTAACTTGTACTATACTTCATAAATTTGTGAAAACTTTCAGTTCATGAAGTCTTAAATTCATGTAAGTACAAAGGGAAGTCTTCAAAAAGTTTAAATTAAAAGATTTAACATTCACGAATAATGATTCCCTTAATCCTTTCCAAGGTCATGAGAGCTCTGCATTGCTGAATGCTGCATCAGCTGACTTCACCTCTGACAGTCATGGGCAAGGGCTTCGGTCATGCAAAGCTCTTCCCTGTTCACTCGGCAATATTGTCCATCCATTTTATTCTCTGCCTGCCTCTTCTTCTTCCACCCTGAACTGTCCCATGGAGGATGATCTTTGATAGGCCACTGGCTCTTGTCACATGGCCATACCATCGAAGTTTCCTTTTCTTGACCGTGGTTTTTGAAATGGTTTATGTGCTTTGTGATGGTTGCATGCACTGCTTCATTAGTGATGTGTTCTGTATATGAGATGTCGAGTACTCTTCTAAGACATCTCATTTCCACTGCTTGGATTTTTCTCTGCAGTTCTGCTGTTAGTGTCCATGTCTCACATGCTTATAAAAAGATTGACAGGACTAACACTGAGACATAGACAGACATTTGTTTTCAGAGATTCAATAGAAATTTGAACTCTTTGATAAGGTGTTGATCCTGAGCAGAAAATGGATAAAAAAAAAATAAGTCTTGAACATTGCTACACTGATGAAATAATGGCCTTGTGTAAAATTGTATGTTATTAATTTCTTCTCAGAATACGAAGAACTGGAGGATTCGGATGAAGGAGAGGAGTCAGTATATGATGACAATCAGGAAAAAGATCCAGACATCAACCTCAGTCTATCCGATGCCAAGAAAAGGAAACAGTTACCTCAGAAAAAAGAGCCAGCAATGTCAACACCAGCAGTGTTTGTCACCACACCTTCTCAGCGTGAGTGTAATTGTCCTCATTAAATTTGAATGAGTAAGAAGATGTGTAATGGTTTTTAAATTCCACCTACATTTGTTTCTTGTTTTCTTCTATTCTGTTTAGTATCACAAATGACATTTCAAGTCTTTATAGAAAACTTCTGACGATCAGTTTGCTGATCATCTTATTTGCTTTTTACAATCCTGATGAATTTAAAGTGACCGAAAGATAAAAAGCACTTGACCTGTATGAAAGATTATTAAGCACTTGGCAATGCTGAATTATTGTTTGTTTATTTGTGTAGGGGTGTAGTGATGCATCGACAGAATTATGTTCAGAGGCTGTTCTGAGAACAACTGGAATACAATATGATGCGAATTTATATGGTTTACAGCCCACAAATAGTGATAATAATGGACTAGAAGATACTAGAAGATATTGCTCCTAGCGCTGTTGAATATGTTTACTAATTAAACATCTGTGGAAAATCTTGAGATTACAGAACATTTGTGAGGCGGCCTGAGAAAAAGAGGCTCATGTCTCTGGGACAACTTTCGAGAAATAGGGCAGAATATGTAAAAATGTGATCTCTGGTCAAAATTGAGTTCTTGTCACCAAAGCAATCTTAAACCATTTCTACACCTTGTGTTATCCCTTTCCCCCTTAAGGGGGGGGGGGGGAGCGACTCATATTTTGGCCATTTTGGCTCAAAATATGGATTCTGAGATAATAGCATATTCTGAAACCTTGACCTTTTCTTGATCTAAAAATACACGAGAGAATATTTTCAGTGC
>JBCEWB010722253.1:2328-16980 GCA_039654565.1 Peronia peronii | reverse complement strand
GTGTTTTTTATCTCTCTCTCTCTCTCTCTCTCTCTCTCTCTATATATATATATATATATATATATATATATATATATATATACTTAAAAATGAGACATTGGGAAAAACAAGAGTTTTATGTCAGAGCGCTGAATAGCATTATTTGTGCCCTTCATTGTAGATTTTTCAACTATAATAAAAAGTAGCATTATCTCATGATTCAAAATCATGACGAACCAAGGTGACATTAATGAGACCTGACACTATGTGCTACAAAGGACACCATGTTTCCAGGGGATCCAGAAAAAAAAAACAGGTGAACGAAATTAAAGTAAGCGAAGGGTGAAAACATCTTTTTTAACTTTCTGTCCATGAAATGGTGCCAAACTGCCATCATGAGTTTTGAAAAATCAAGTCAAGCTCTCCATTGCATTATCTATGTCTACAGTATCAAATTGTTTCATTTGGCTATCAATTTACTTTTCTATCAATATTTTAAAAAGGAATGTGAGATAAGTCACCTTTTGACCTCAGCTCATAATCTGTGCTGGAAGTCACACTTGAGTCGGTCAGTTGTTGTGAACTCTGGAAGTCCTGAATGGATGGCACATTTGAGGGAGTAGTTACCTCCACACTGTAGGTCCATGGTGAGGTTGCAATTTCACTCTGAAAAGTTAGGAGTCGCAGTTGTTTTTTTACGCTTACACAGGTTCACACCCAGAATTTTCATACTGTGTAAGATGATTCACAAATTTTAAGCCTGTGACATTATCATGATATCCAAGTTACATGATTTTACTCACCATCAGAAATACACTTACAGCCTATGAGAATGGAATAGTTCAACATCATTTCCTAGATGAAAACACAAATCATGTAGCAACAACATGATTGTTAGGAATGCTGTAAGGCAGAAAAAAAAAAATATCGAGCAAATGTAGCACTGACAAGACATAAACAACAGAGCTAAAGCAAACTAGCATAAAAGAAATCAGAATAATATTCCCAATGAGACCAAAACTATTCAAAATGTTCTTACTGAAGAGATATTTGGAAATAATATAAATGGAAAAAATTATACATGCACTAGACTGCATGCACATCAACTAGCCACACTGCAACTGGCATCAACAGCTCACATTTGAGCTTTTCTAATACAAAAGAGCACAATTTTGACTTACATCTTAATTTTTTGTCTGCAGCTTTTATGGTTCATAGAGCAAAACATTTCAAGTAAATACAGCATTTTCTTGTCTAGTACTAGCTTACTGGTGGTCATTTTTTACCAATTAACTGTTTTTTCTAACATATTTGAAAAAAAAAACAAAAAAAAAAAGGATCTCAGAAACATGCTTTCCCAAAGCAATGTACATTTCCATTGTTTCACACATATATGATAGCAACACTATAATTCAACACATATTGTAATGCAGGAGATTTACCGTGTCAGTCTGTACATCAGAGACAGGTGTTGGTGCTTCTGTCACAGCTTCACAAAAATCACCTGTGAATATAAGCTCAGTTGAAATTTTCCATTCTAAATAATAAAAAATATTCAAGATAAAAAATATATGTCTACAAAACCATTTCTGTCAGTGACATCTTATCCAGGTGCAGAACAATAATACCTTTATAATATCAGCAGTCAGAGACTGTGGAATCAACTTATATACAGTACTTAAGATATGAACCATAGTATTTTTGATATCTTGAAATATGTGCCTGATGAGATGGTCAAGAACACAGCATTGTACATGTATATAATAATAAGCTTGCATCGGTCAGTACTGACCATAGCAGATGTATCTACCATGGCTGTCTACTCAGTTGGGGCAGAGTTGCTTGCAGCTGTAAAGACCAATGCACAAATGGCAATCTCTGTCACAAAGGCTGCATTTATGGGTGGTTCTTGTGTGTAGCATTAGGAGCACTCCTATTGCTGTGCGCATCAGCTTCTCCTCTCCTGACATGAGGTATCAAGTCAGGATGCTTCTCCACCTTGAGAGATCAACTGCACGATCTTCCCAGGATTTAGTGTCAATATCAAGAGCCTCCATATCACTCTTGACAATGTCTTTGTTGAAGTTTGGGGCTGCCAATGTCTGTTTCCCATACAACAGTTTCCATAGAGGACGTCTCTGGGGATTCTACCATCCTCCATGTGGTGAATATTGTGCTGTCGAAATAAGATGTACATACTGGGAAGGCCAACGCAAGACAGGACCTCTACATTAATAACCTTGTCCTGCCAAATTAGGCCCAATATGCGCGAGACATCTAAAATGGAAGGTTTTGAGACATCCTCCTTGCTTGCTGTAGCTGTCCAAGTCTCGCTGCTATATAGCACTGTGCTGACAATGCCAGAATTATATACTGCCAGTTTAGTTCCAATGATCAATTTGGTGTTTGTCCTTATTCGCTTCATGAAAAGAGCAAAAGTAGAGGCCACTTTCTCAATGCTGTTGATGCTGATAGGCTCGGAAGAGCTTGTTAAACTGCATTGATCCCTTCATGTTGGTGCGGAGGGATTCACTCATGCTCTGCAGTTTCAGTGAGCAGCCAATCTTTGGGAGAATCTTGAAAAGCCCGTCTTTGTTGACAAGGTCGAATGTCAGAGTAAGATCAATGAAGATATGTACAGGGGCATCTGCTCTGCACTTCTCCTGAAACTGGCGGAGGGAGAAGACCATGTTTATCGTCAACCGCTCAGCTCAGTAGTCATATTGTGACTCTAATTGCATTCAGACCATGTCTACTGTCAACACTTTGGCTCAGAAGCCACACTATGACTCTAATTGCATTCAGCCAGATTTAGCAATTAGCAGATGGGTCAGGACGATCCTAGCAGAGACTTCTCCGCCAATGCTGAGAAGAGAGATGCCTCTGTAATTAGTGCAGTCACTTCACTCTCCTTTGTCCTTGTAGACGGTGATGATTTTGATATCCCTCATTTCCTGTAGTATAACCCCTTTTTCCCAGCTGTGGCAGAGGACTTTGTGCAGTGGAAGCAGTAGTCTTGCATTGCTTCAGCAGGTCTGGAGTAATCCCATCACAGCCTAGAGCCTCGCCTGTGGTCAGGCTGTTGATAACCTTGCTGAACTCCTCTCCAGTCCTCCATGGTTGGCAGACACTGAATGGCATCAAGAGCTGATGTGGAGACAATGTTCTGTCTGGAATAGAGTCAGAGTAGTGTTTGGTCCATCTCTCATTTGCTGGCTCTTGTTTGTGAGTATTTTCCCACTGCAAAATTTCAGAGGAGGTGTCAGCAGCTCTCTTTTTTTTTCTTTTTTTTTTTTTTTAGTTCTTTTATTGCTTGATGTAACATTTTCAGTCTGGTCTTTGGATGGTTTCTAATCCCCATGCATCCAATGAGGATTTCAGACTGGCGGGACAGCACCATAGTGGCTGAGAGCTGCTCAGCTTAGGCAGGTGGTAACTGTTCAGTGAGATCCGAAAATCTCTCCCACTGTCAGGAACACACAGCTGTTCCAAACCACCCTCAGAGCATTCCTTTAGTTGCCTGCCTCCTGAGTCATAAATCAGCAGTGTAACAGCCCAGGGAGGATTCCCCTAAAATCTGCTCCCGTATCAATTTCTCGTGCTACTGACTGATCCCCCCTCCCTCCCCCCCCCCCTCCCAAACCCACCATGATATCACCTCATTTTATCCCATTAGTTTGCAGTATCTACTACAATTAATGTCATTTTGTGACCACCTTGAGATTCTCATGTTTTTCATGTGTTCAGCCTCATTAAGTTTTGTTCATGTGTTCTTCTGCATTATTTCACGCAAACTGACTTAAAACTACATAGTGCTGGCCGAAAAACAGTGTAAATCTATGACATTTCTGTCAAAATCCCTTTTGTGAACAGATCAAAATTTCTCAATTTGTTCTAAATAAATCAGCATTTTCATCATTCCATTGTGTGAAAGTCACTTTAAAGTACCTTGTTTAGAAGCTGGGTTATGTTCCATTTTGTTCTCATACTGCATGTATTGAGATTAGACATTACTTCATCTGTGAGCACTCCGACAATGCAGCCCTGCCCGGCCCTGTCCACTTTAAATGTGTGGAATTCAGTAGTTGAATAAACCCCGCACTGTGGTGCCAGTAAACTGGGGACCATTCTCACACTGCGAAGACTGAAACTTTCTACTTTACAAATATCAAATTGTTAAAGAATTCTCTTTGCTCCACTGATAAATACAATCACTGTATATAGATATAACAATGTCTATTTTTGTCAACTTTGACATGTAATACTGTCAGACATGAAGTTTTATACACACAAAAAAACATACCAGTAAAAAGTCAAAGACTGTTTTTTCATTGATTAGCTTTTTTTTTTGAAACAAACAATTCTGTCCATAAGATAATTCTTTTCAAAAGGCATCAGCTTTCACCACACAACTTTGATATCGCATATGCAGGCACAGGGCGTAACTGACCTTTTGACCTCAGTCGACTTGGCAATGAGCAGGAAACTAAAGAAACGGCAGTGAACAGCCGTGAGCAACACCTGGAGCCAAGCTCTATGCCAATCAAGGAATGTCATGTAACCAGTAACTATTGCTTCCCCTCTTGCATCCATGCCAGAGTCAAAACTAGAGGATCCTCTCCAGATTGGCCAAATACTAAAGAACCTGAGCAGTGTAATATGGAAAACAAACAATTGCCAATGTTGCATCAGCAACGTTGAACTGCCTTAGGTTTACTGCTGGAGTCTTTCCCATGACCTGGTATCCCGCAAGGCAATGGAGATTTACAATCAGGATTTCCCTTTCCCAAGATGGACTGCCTTCCCAAGCTGATGAGCTCCATCTGACTGAGACTTGTGATGATAGGGGTAACCAATCCCTGTCGGGGGTTCATAGGACCTGCTCACAAACATCTACACTATAAATCAGCAACAAAACTCATAAAGGCTTATGGACTCGGGAAAACTACTGAACATATCCACGTGAAATTTGGCACACAATACTTGCATAAAGATCTGTGTTTCTAATTCCATAAAGCCAAAAAAAGCTTATCATGTTCCACATTTTTCAAAAAAGGGAAATAATAGTAAACTCCCAAGAGTGTTTAATCAGAACTGCACGTTCAATTAAATGATGTGTTCAAAACACCAAACACATTTTTTTGAGTAACATTCAGTTTAATCACCCAAAATACAGATGTTAAGGTGCACATGCTTGCCATACACTTTAAGTCACAGGGTAGTATCGGTTTGACCTATATTTATATAATCTCCCATGAAGGCCATGTGAGTTCTCTTCTAGTATATATTCAAATAACACAGTGGTCTTCACTTAAGAGCCCAGTCGCCGGGGGACAAAAAAAGCAGACTCTTAGGCAGACGGGCTCTTAGACAGATTGAAAAGTTACACAACCCATCTGATCACAGACTGTCTTCATTACTACGATGTATTGATCGTTAGTTTTAGTAAGAGATTTATCTGTGAATATGAACAACTTTATCCCCTGTGTCTGTGTTGTGATTAGATCTAACAATTCCTGACTTTTTAGCATATAATTTCATCAATAATGCCCAGTGTTTAAATGTCGAGTAAGTTTTCACGTAACGGTATCATTGTTAAATGAAAAGATGATGTTGGTACAGATAATTGCACACCTGACTTAAGAGTTTAGAATTAGCCAAACCGACCAAAGGAAAACAACTGACCTGTCAGGAGGCCAAACGTACTCCTTCTTATATACAGAGCCAACCACACCGCTGCTGTCAAAGACAGATTTGTCCAAAATGTGATCTGATTATGCAGTCATACATCAACCATCCCTTCCACTCATTTGTCTACCTTCACCCTCGTCCCCATTTCACTGCACATCTAGAACTGTGCATTTTCTGAAATGGATAATCTTATGTGAAATTACACTATAAGTACTCACGTTTCTTGGTTCAAAGGCGGATTTTTATATTTGGAAGCAGATTCTTAGAGGGGTGAATTATCGAGGAAAATTCTGTTTCACAGCAGAGGCAGGCTCTTAAGTGGACCAAGCTCTTAGGTGGCGGGTTCTTAGGCCGAGACCACTGAATCTTTTATAGTATACAATAAAAAAAAACTTGCCAAATCTTGTGTCAAACCCTGAGATTTTGAAAAGAACTATATATCTATGAAATTTTACTTACTGACAGAGCTAGTTTTCCTTCTTCAATGCCTTTTGATTTTTAGATTTTGGTAATGGGACTACTTTAAGAAAAGGATGAAATTCCCCTGAAATTCAAAGGTTTCCTTCCTCGATTGCATCGTAAATCAAAACAAAGACATTTCTAGGTCTCCTTACACCTCTCGAAGTACATGTATCCCTCATCTGTGGCAAGCAATGATGCCATAAAATGTTTAATAATGTCTATAACTGCCATTTTCGTATCAAACTTTAGTTATTTTTATTTTAGACAAATAAATTGACATAACACCTGACATTAGAAGTACGGTATCAGTTATCAGCACCCTTTACCTAATCTACTACTTCTGCATGGCCAAGGTGAACAATTTTGTGTGCACCAGTTTAAACCTTCTCAAGGTTATTCTGCAAGATGATCTTGGCCCAGTCAGCTATTTTAGACATTTTTCAGTCATCGAAATGTCACATGGTGTAAGAGAATTAACATGGAAAGGTTTACAACCTAGCCAGCATTAGATTAAAAGAAGACATTTGTACTGTTATTCCCATCATTTATTTACTTTTTTGAGTTTTGCATTTTTACATTTTTAAAAATCAAACCATGATCTTAGATGTTTTAGCACTGTAAAATCTGTTCAAAACATAACTGTCAGAGTGCTGCCTGCATATCTTCTAAGTTTACAAAGATACAGTGTCGTCCAAATAATTCAAACTCTTTTAAATCGAATTTCTGCTTACTTCGAATATTCCTGAAAGCTAGGTTTTTTTCCCTTCTTTGTCTTCAGTAAAAATAATCTTCGTAATTCGAACTAAGTCTGCCCTGCTCCTCATAATTTGAATTTGGGAATTAGAAGTTTTCACAGCACTAACGTGAACATCTGAAATTCACTTGTTGAATGGTGTGTGTTTTTTCACCCACCCATTCTGCACCACCCCAGTGTTCCCCGAAACACGTATTGACATCTATAATTCAACAAACAATGATGCGCTATCGATCGATACATGACGCCATCTCACCGTATGGTACATGCGAAGGACAAAGACTGACAAGTAACCAGACACTTTAGGCCTAGTATGACTGACCCACAAAAGCAAACTCTGCCTTGGCAGACTGACCACTGACCATCAGTTTCAAAACAGCCATGAATCAACAGTATGACCAAACAATGGGTAGGCCTAATAATAACTCCATGGGCCGACCACACCTGACACTAGTGACAGCAAGATGGTGGATTTCGGTACACATGTAATAAACGCGCTCCCTCTTTCTCAACCCATTGTTGCTGTCTTTGACTAGATCTAGCTCGAGGCTAGTGAAACACACCAGTGCCTGTCAACTCTCACTGAAACAGTGCGATAATACCAACCAACAAGCTAGATCTACATTCATTGTAATTTGTAGATCTAAATCTACACTTTGCTTTCTTTAGATCTAATTCAGATCCCTTTAAATTTAAATATCAAGACCCAACCCGTTGAAGAGAAACTCACTTACTATATATCCAGCAATGAAAATAAAATTGTTGATCAGAAACAAAGACAAACTAAAAGAACTAGATCTAGATCTAGCTAAACTTTAGAGCAAGCCTAAAGTTTAGTAGTTTTAACATCAAGGGAAGTAACCATGTAATAGTTGCACATGTTATTTCATTTGACCATAATGTAATTCAAACTTGCTTTATTCGAAGTCAATTCTTTTTCCCTTCGACTTCAAATTAAGAGGATTCTACTGTAGTTACATCCTCCTGTTCCTCAGCACTAACAGGAGAGTAGTCAGGATATCCCAAAAAGGAAGAAAGAAATGGGAGATTGAAATCAAATCAAACATCTAAACAGAGAAGTATGACAAAATAGCATCTTTTCATTGATTTCAACGGTAAACGAAATCATCCAAAACATCAACTATCAAAGTGTGCTTACCCTACATTTTGAGTGTCAGGGCAATGCTGGGTTGTCCCAAGCTATATAGATCTAATTATTTTTAAAATTCACATTTTAAAATATATATATATATTCATTGTTTAAACTACTCGCATTTTTTAAAAAAGATCTTACCTTCGAATCCAGGAGGACATTTACACATGAAATCATCTGTCAGGTCAATGCATGTCCCTCCATTTTCACAAAGCAATGGCTCACAATCATCAATATTGTTCTCACAAAGTGTGCCACTAAATCCATCATGACAAACACATTCAAATGTGTGAAACGTGTTGAGGCAGTTGCCTACATAAAACGAAAAAGTATTTTATATGTGAATATACAGATTCCTTCATATGATTTAGGCCTACATTAAATAAAATGTCTACAACAGCTGCAGCCTTTGACTGTACAATGGAGACAAAAAAATGAACCCCTAAAGGTGTTCTTCTTATGTTCTGGTTTATTCATTCTGAACCTACAAAAATTTTCAACTGTTATTAACATTTCAAAAATCATATATCATTTCTATTCTAAATGACACTACAAGAATCACAAATTTAGCATTTAGAACTATTGTGTATTTTGATATTTTCTGAGCATGATAATGAGTTAAGATGAAATTGCAGAATTCTCCAAAGAAAACAAGAACATTGAATGTGTGTGTACATGTTTTTTGTTTTTGTTGTTTGTTTATTGTTTTAACAGAATAGTCCCCACTTTGGTTGAGATCTAAAACTTTGTACAAAAAGTCTATTCTTATTAATCTTAACAAAAAAAAACAAATTAGAAAGTGTTTCCAGATTGGATTATTAACCCTAAATAATGTCATTTGTATAGTTTACTAGATTGTTCTTTTGTCCTGAACTGAATGTATTACTCACCATTTTGACACGGTTGGGATTTGCAGAAATCAACATCTAATTCACAAGTGGTACCCCCAAATCCTTCAGGACATTCACAGACAAAATTTTCCCTTAATCTGCGAGAGCAGGTGCCTCCATTTTTACATGGCAAGCTTTGGCATGGGTCTATTGTGAGAAAAATTTCACAATTGGGACCTAGAAATATATCAAGAAAATAAAATAGCAGAAATTCAGGTTGTCAAAATAACGAATTTTAATTTTAAGAAATATTCTCAAGGAAAAAACATCCATGATTCTGTAAATGGTTTCCAACAACATGAAATATTTGAAAACTTGTTCGTGAAAGAAGATTTTCAAATAGCATAATAATATCTTAAATAGGTATGCAATAATTTTGATTTCCGAGTAATCTGAGCCAGAATTGTTTATAACTACATTGTATATGTTTTATTGGTATTTATGTGAGTTGTAAAACTCAAGATTTTTTCTAGACTTAGCCCCATATTATAATGAAATAGATGATGTCACTGGGACTGACATGCAACATTATAGAATGATTTGGGAGACTAATAATTCATCTGAACTATCTCTCCAAACAAAATTTAAAAAACAAAAATATAATAAAATAAAAATGCATCTCTTCATTTTGTCCACAAGCAGTTTATGTTTAAAAGATTAGCCAACTTGACTGAAGGGGGCATAGTATTATCTAATCATAACCCAGTTAATTCAAGTCAAATATTTCATTCCTTACTATCAGTTCCTGGCGGGCAAATACATCTGTAGCTGTCCTCTGTGCTGAGACAAGTACCTCCGTTTTGACACGGGTCACTGTGGCATTTGTCAATGAATTCCTCACAGTTGACACCTGTACAGAGTAAGATCATGGATATCAGTATCATAAAATGAAGCTAAAATGAGGACAGAGGCATTTTCAGGTTAAGAGCATACATGTATTTTGTTTTTCACTAATATCTTTGATACATGTATTTGGAGCATGCCTTTGAGTGAGGTAAGCTGGATTCATTAGTGATCATAAATATTATTAAAACACTGTACATTGTCACAATAAGAATGACCTCCACTGAAAATTTAATTCATATAAAATATTTTGAGCCATCAGGAAAATGGGAGTGAACAATATGTTTCAAAACTATGTAAAAGAGCAAGACAATGTTGGTAAAAGGCCTAAAATACATTGAATCAAAATAAATTGGCTGAAATCTTTCCCAGCTAAGGATGTTTCAAAAATATGCACATCACAAAAATATGATTACTAAGGAAGTCAAAATACATTATTGAATAAAATCATGGTCAAAATAACAGTTTTTCACATGTATTTTCTGATCCTCAGCTTGTTGATCTATATCTTAATGCATAAATGCATGATTGGCCTGAAAAGGCTTGGAAGTTGGCTTCTGGGACTGATCAATAACACATGGAGGTTAGCTTTACTTGTTTCTTTCTTTAAATATTTGTATACTTGTAGGGCTAGAGACTGAAGATACTGCTTCTCCTGTCATTGCATGATGCCTGATGCACAGTCATCGAACAATTTCTGCCTCAGCAAGTCTAATCTGTTTTGATACAGTAGCTTACCAAAAGGTGAATTTTGAATTTGTCCAATTCTAGGGAAAGTAATAAATTGATGGAATAGATGCTGAAAATATCATCATATCCTGTTAGATTAAATTTAAATAAATTCAGTCTCTAAGAAATATGTTGTTATCATCATTTGGAATATGGTTCACAAAATGTATTTTCTATGTTGAGAATTCATTACTTCTTACTCTCCTTCTGGCCTGAAGAATGAAGATGAAAACAAAAAATTTAATGGAGAAGTATTCTTTGAGTGTATTATTAATCGAGGGTCAGCAATGGGTTAACCTGATGAGACTCAGAATGATATCTACTGTTTTGCAATAAGTAAATTAATTTGCGGAAGAAAGGAAGAAAGTTTTGTTGCTTGATACCACAGATACTAATTAAATTGTTGACTTGGGTTTAAGAAATATGAGTTTTGAAGTATGCAAATTTGGAGATAGAATAAAGCTATCATTGAAATAATAAACTTTTCATGACACTATTCCATCTCCATGACCTCAGTTCTCGAGACCCTTTTATTCCATCTCCTGTATAGAGTATAATGTTTATCTGGGCGCGAGGAAAGTCTTATTTGTATTGTAAGACCAAAAGCTATATACGTCTTTAAAAATAAAATGCAAGAATTTATTTTTGAAATTCTACCTCCGGATATTGATTTTTACGTGAAATAAATTTATGAACTTTGTTGCAACAGTAAAAGGTTTATTTATTTATTGTTGATATTGTTGTTGTTGTTCACTGTGTAGTTGGATAGCACAATATATGACTGTTGCAATTTTAATACTGATTTTAATTTTCATTTACTTGTTTTATTTGTGATGTAAATGAGTAAATTTGCACAAAAGCAACTTTTAAAAAATAACATCAGACAGAAATACCAACATCAATCTTGCTCAAAAGTGAAACTAAGCCCTAGACTTGCACAGAAATCAGAGTAGGTGCTCACTGTTACTACTAGCTGTCTTCTTGTCAGTCTGCATGGCCGAAGCTGATAATTAGCCAAGCGAGTTTTACATTTTCATTCATATGATGACTCACCCCCATAGATATACTATTACATGTAGGTAAATAGAGAATGTCTATGCTCCACAAATGCATTTGAATGACACAAAGCAAGCCAGTATCTATTTCTCACTGACCATGTGCCTTTTCAAATCCCTTCTCTAACCCTGTCCCTCTTTCAGTCTTTGAAAAGAACCCATTGTAGGTGAAGGACCTGTAAAGGGGGTCGCCATGGCCATGTGATTTGGTGTCTGCTCCATGGTGAACAACTCATGTCGTGGGTTGGGGGTTTGACTTGCAGATCCTGCCTTTGGGAGATGGAGGTATACAAAGATCGAAACCTACATTTTTTTCAGTGACTCAATGGTGCCCTGGCTTCTTAGATAGGAAGCCCGATGTCTACCCTTCTTGGATAAGGGAGGATATATTTTGAGGTCCTGTGTATGCTACACATGATAAAGAAACTTGGCAGTTAAAAAAATTGATGAAAAGTAAGAGAATTCTGCTGTCCCGGCAAAATTTCAAAATTCCAAATTTCTATTTCACTCCCAAAAGTTCTCACCAAAAAACAGATAGCCACATCAAGCCAAGATAATCCTACTTTCTTAGGATTGAAAGGCTTAGGCAAAAAAATTCTCCAGTCTAAATGTTATTCTTGTCAATGAGATTGGCATTTTCATTTTCTCATGACCTACAGGGAGAGGGTATACTTGCAAGCACATGTCAATTTTATAATATTGGCATCAATTTTGTCATCTCTCATCAAATCCCTATTGTAGATGTAGCCTGTAACCTGAAGTAATTGCTTGATTCAACCATCTTATAAAGCGATGTATTTAAATTCATATCATACTCGTATGCAGAATCTCCAAGTAGACTGCAAGAAAATATTTCTCTGGCCATGTGGATTTAGATCATTTTTATTAGATCAGGCAGGGCAGTGTTTGACTACCAGTGACTACAAAGTAACATTGTACAAATTCACTGTAGTTTATGCTTAGTGTGAGAGCACAAGAAAGTATCTGATATGTAAACTAATAAATGCTACATAGCTGTTTTAGATTTCACCCTAGATGATTTTTATTTGTAGTTCACTTCTACCTTCGACAGCTTAATCACTGGTCAGTGCAAAATCTGCTGAGTGAGCCATGTTGTCAAGTTATTATTCAGTAATGAATAACACACTCTTGCTTGCATTATCATTTCGTTTGACTGCAGGTTTAAAGCAGTTGAGAGGATTGAAGTGGGCCATGCGGTCTTTGATTTCTGTTCTTCCATGTTATCCAACATGATTTCATATTTGAGGGGGAAATTTCTCATTATCTCATTGAGTAAACAATTTTCTTTCATTATAGAAAAATCCTCTACTTAGCTATGGCTATGCCTGTCATGGCAACAACTTGACAAAATATAGTCTGATAAACCTTTAGTTTGGGCGATGTTATAGTAAGAAATATCAAAGTGCAGCCACAACATATCACTAGGACAGGAGAGCATAGGGATTCAGCTGGCATATAAGGCACGGACACTATTGGCCAGGACATCAATCACGTGATGTTTTTCTATCTTTTGGTTGAAAAATTTTGGAAGTATTGGATATAAAGCAACTCTGAAACTACTCTAGATGAGATAATCACCCAAGGAGGCTGAAAAGTGAAATAAACAGCCTACTGTTACCTACCCAAGACAATAAAATGCAGATCTTTATAAAAGGACATGGAACAATGTTGTCATATAAAACATATATATATATATAAAATATAGTTCTTCATCATTAATTGAGACTTTTTCCTCTTGGGATAAGCACAACTCTAAATGCTTTTGTTTCACAATGGCATTAATGCACTAGTTTCCCTAATGTTATTAACTCAAATATGCCTGATTCTGGAGATAAAATAAAGCAGTTCTGTGACGACGATATATACACACTTAGTACTATGCACGAACTACTGTAAAAACAAATGTTGCATATGAAATACGGTTGACTACACATGGTTTGCACTCACTTGAGTTGAGCTTTGGTTGAACTGATTTTTTTTTTTTCTCCAAAACATTCACGGCAGTAACTTAAATTATAGAAAAATAAAAATGCAGTGTTGACTTCACCACAAGCGTTGCAGCACATGTGTTATGAAATTTCTTTCCTGATTATTCAAAGATATGTGAAAACCACAATGAAGGATTTAATTTTTTTTTTTTTTTTGTGATTTCAAGGTGCAACTCACAACAGTGTTACAAATAGGTTATACGGGGACGCAGTGGCTCTATTTTATGGCGTCTGCTCACAGAGAAAACAGGCTAGGATCGACTCGCAGGTCCTGCATCGGGGGATGGAAGGACACAAAGATCGAAAACCTGCATTTTTTCGGTGACTCAACAGTTCCCTGGCTTCCAGTGGGTAGGGAAGCCCGACATCTAGCCTTTTCGGATAAGGGCGAATATATTTCGGAGGTCCCGTGTGTACATTGCGCACATTAAAGAACCCTTGGCAGTTCACAATCGATGAAAGAGTAGGCTGCGTGCTGCTGCCCGGACAAATTTCCAAATTCCAAATTTCTACCCACAAAATTTAGCAAAAATTGGCAACTTCTAAAAAAGCCGAGATAATCCTACTTTCTTTGGATTGAAAAGCTTAAGAAAAACAAACATAGTTTATACACTTGAAATATTGATTCTGTCATTCGGCTTGAGCGACTTACATTTTTTTGCTTATGACTAAGCAAAGATTAATGAAAGATACATGAGGAAAGGTGGTGGAGTGTGTCAGAGAGGGAAAGAATGAGAAAGGGGTGGGGGAGGTAGGAGAGGGATAGATCTCAACTGAATTGCAGCCTGCCACACTGGCTCAATCTGATTTTTGATCAGTTTGTCCATTGGCCACGGACTCAGATTAAAAAAACGCAAAGCATGAAATTTAAAACTTCATAATTCTAACTAAGAGTCAAATTCTTATGCAATTTGATACCAAGCACTATCTCTCATAACACTCATGTTAAAACTTTAATTTGATCATAAACACACTTCACCAGTCAACATTTCGGAAAGTCATACCACATGTCGAACTTTGACACCAAAGGCAGAACTGTGTGTGTGTGTGTGGGGGGGGGGGGGGGGGTTGAGAGAGGAAATAACCT